>APFE030188625.1:159885-178771 GCA_000404065.3 Pinus taeda
GCATCTGTGAGGCATTTTAAGGCGGCTCTTTGGCTATATGGCTTCACTAAGAAGAACCAATAAGCATCCCATGTTAAACTGTTGATTCCCGCGATTAATCTTCCATTTTTCTCCGCTTTGGGTAGCATGAATGCTCCAACATCTTTGTTGCTGTTAATTGGCCTGGAGTACATTGGGAAATCATGTTAGACAAATAAAGAGTATTATTTACTAATTCAACCAAATTACTAGTGGTTGCCTTGCATCTTAAAATCGCTCTTTCTGCCTTCATTAATTGTGATTGCCATTCTGTGAATAATATTTCCTTATGTGATTCCAGAATCCTTGGTAGGTTAGCTGCCTGTCCCTGATCGGAATCTTGCCATTCCAGAAAATTTGTCAATGTTTCTTCGGCCTGATCCAAATCTGTCCTTGTCTTTTCTACTTTTTCGCTTATCGATGCCACTAAGTCGCACAATGGCTCTGCCTGGGTGATTTGTTGACGCAAGAGCTTCATTTGATTTATCAATGCTTTATTTAATTGAAATGCCTCTGCTTTAAACTCATCTACCTGAGGGAGCTTTTTCATTTGCTCAATTTGAGCTGATAATTGAGCGATTTGCTCATCTTTGTATTTTAACATTCCCTCAGTTGATATTTTTAATTGCGCCAATGCTTCCGATAGCTCCTTTTGCTTTTGGATTGCGTTATCGTCAATCCTCTGTTTTTCTTCTTGCAATTGCTTAGTCAGCTGATTATTATTTTGTTGCTGTACTAGCAATTGCTGTTCTGCCTGCTCTGCCTTCTGCTGTGCTTCCGATAATTGAGCCTGTAGCGAAAAGATGTCTTGATCTTTTGCCTTTAATATACTTCTCACCTCCGATGCTTTGTCTATTGTCGCCGCCGAATAAGCTCTAGCGTATTGCGAGAACTTTGTCAAGTCATCGGAGGGGTCAAATTCTTCTTTCCATACCACATTGCCCGTTACTGTTAATTCCGGGAATAAAGAAGGTTGATCAGCCCTTCTCCTCTTCCTCTATCGTTTCACTACAGCTTTATTCTTAGGGCTGTAGAAGACATCCAAGGGAGGAATCTCTTCTATCTGCAAAATGATTTCGCCCGATGGGTCCTTTGGAATTATTTCCATTTCCTTTAATTTGGGTGGGTCGTTGGTTTTGCCCGAAACCTGCTTTGATGTCGCTTCCTGTGTGTCGCCATCTTTTGAAACCTCATCATCTTTAGAGCATTCTAGATTGCCGATGATTGAATTGAATTGCTACCATTCCTGGAGCAATTTCGGATCAATCTGTGTATCATCATTAACTTTTGAACCGCTCTCTTCTTGAGTTTTCGCCTGGGTTTCTTCCTGTCTATGCAAGTTCGCCTAGGTTTCTTCCTGCCTCTGGTCATGCACTTCCTCCTGCTGCTTTGATGTAATAGGAGGTTCTTTATCACGTCGCTGCTCAGGCTCGCTTGATTTTGTTGTTGGAGTAGTTGCTAACAGGTCTAGAGGCAGAGTTTGCAACCTCTGCTCTCTAAGTCTGTTAAATTCGACCAGCTCCTCATCGTTGTATTCATTTATGGCGAGCGATTTAACTTGATATAGCAACTAGGCCGATGCAAACAAATCTTCAAATCTGTCTTCTTTGTGCTCGAATTTGGCCAATTTGGCCTGGTCGAGTGCATTGTAGGCGATTTTTTTCGGATTGAATCGCCTGCTTGGTAGAGTTGCCAGGGTCAGCGAATTTATTTTCTCAGCTTCCTTCTCTGCATGTTTGAGATCATGCAGAGTGTACATACCAATTCGCAAAGGAAAGGAGGTCCAGACATGCTTCTTTGCTTTTTTCAAAGTTTGAGTAACCCCATCGGCGTTGATCTGATAGGCTATTTCCCTGGCGAGTAGTTTATCAGGGATGTATAGAGGAAGCACATGGGGCTTGTCTTGACTGCCAAAAACTCTGATATAGGTGAAATTTTCTTCTCCAAACCAACTCCCTACGGCAGTTAAATCCACCCCCGCTTGGTCAGAAATCTTAGGGGCAGGGTTATTGAAAATGGAATAATGAACAGGCAACATGAAACCGTTGCAGATTTGATACAAATGGTGTTTGTAGTTGGTCTTCCACAACTTTTGATGATATATGTGGACGGGTGTGGGGTCTTGCGACGCCCACCTCCATCTGAGCACAAGAAATTCAGAATTAAAACATAAAACATCTAATACATAGGCACTGTAGTAAAATGGCAGAATGAACCTCTCAGTGACGCGAGAGTTGAATCTGAAATTAAGAATGGCAGTTGCTAGCTTATCGGATAGTATATCCGCCCAATCCATTATTTCGCCACTACATGCCGCCTCCATTAAGGGGACCATTTCTATGGTAAAATTGGAGGAATCATGTAATCCCCATAGTCTGCACATCATAATCCCAGCATAGCAATAAGGAGAACATAGGGAATCGACCGAGTAGTTACCCGAAGATTCGTGCTTGTGCTTTGCTGGATTTTGTCTCCAACCTCAAATGGGTTCGGACTCAGTCTCATTTTCAGCTCGGAATTTCTCCAGGAATGCCGTGTTATACTTCTTCTCTTCCGCCGGAAAATGATACATTTGCCTTAGATCCTCGACTTGAAAAGAACCGAAAATCCTCCCAGCTATAGTGCTGAAAGTTCTATCAGTAATTGGGATTTCTTGAATCGCCCATCTTACCACATCTGTATATGGGACAATTTTCTCCCGGGCCGCTATTCTATGAAGAAAGGAGTTGGCTAAATCACTCAGATTAGCCTCGGATTTACTGGTGCTGTCGGCAGAAACTTGTATCCCTGTCACCCTCGGGTCTTCAGCTTCAATCAGGTTATATGTGCCTTTCCAAGTAGCTCTGGTAAGTCCCAGGCACGTAGTGTCTGATATAAGCCCTTTCTTTTTATTGCCTGGATCAACAACAGGTTGCCCTGCGGCAGGCGAAGCGGAAGGCATTGTGGTCTTCTTGGACTTCTTTCCCATTCCGCTGAAATCTGTTTCTACGGGAGAATTCTGCACAGAGAGAACGATAGGCGTAATACATGAAATAATAACATAAATCGAATAGAATGATATATATAATAGATATATATATATATAATTATATATTGATAAATTCATGGTGATTGATTGACTTAAGATGGCTTCGAATCAAATTTGTAAACAGATCGCAAGCTTGATGTTATCATTAAATGGCCATTAAGGCCTGTCAATCTAATCAATACCAGTCAATTTGATTAATGGCTAAATGATTTATTTGAAGCGTGCCTTGGGTGATTTGGCGGTTGAGCAACTTTTCGAAAGATAGTTCCTTAATTACGAATAAATCGTATTAAACTGCCTTTATGGTTTTCTTTGAAAACTGCGCTTTTGCCTTTATCGCAATCGGGCGTCGGGGAAAATCATAAGTCATTGTTTTGGTTCCATTCAGAATCCCCAATCGCCGATAGCGATATTGCATCGCGTCGGGAGTAGCGAGTGGGGCGGTTAAGAAGGCGTGCATAGTCGATTGCCGATTGCCGATAGCGATATCACATCGCATCGGGGCAAGAGGGAGCTTTATTGCATTTAATTCATTACCGCCGATATCCGATAACGATATCGCATCGCATTGGGGCAAGAGGGATTTAATTACGTCAACTCTTTTATTGCCGATATCTGATAGTGATTTCGTGTCGGAACAAACCAATATGTCCTCAAGTTGTGTTCCCTTTGTCATTGCGATATGTGATCTTGTGATCGCTTTATCGCAATGACAAAAGATTAATCGTTTTATGTTAAGGCTTTTGATTGTTTTATGGAAAAGGCTTTTTGGTAATGTTTTATTTTATTTCTTCGGGCCTTTTAGAATAGAACTAAATTGATACCAAAGAAAACAAAATTTAAAAAGGGACCCATTTCATATTATGGTTTTGAGATAATATTGATATGAAATGGGGGGTTTTTGTAGGGCACAACAATTGGCGATTCGTTGGAAGAAACAATTATCTCTGGAAAGTATAGAAATACTTAAACTTTTTCAAAATAGAAATTTTATCAAAAGGGAAAATTATAATATAACTAGGTATAGTTGCATTCCAAACAAAATAAAACTTTCTCAGCTAATTCCCCTTTTTGTTAAAATATATACATTCTAGATTTTAAATTGGCCTCTATTGGTTGATATTGATAAAATAGAAAACCTTTCCAAATCAGCTATTAAAATTAACTCCTTTGTCATAGGTAGAGCCTCTGCTGCCAGCAAACATTCATAGTTTCGGCAGGGATACCTTTTAACCATATCATTGTCTATTGTCCCATTCACCTTAGAGCATGATTAACAGAATGAATTCAAAATATGTTTTTCACATTTTGTATTTCTTTTCTCTTTTCTGTTATTTTGTAAGATAAAAATCCATTGCCCTGGTTTGGTGGCCATTTAATTGACAATGCCATTCACTTGGTAGTAATCTAACCGAACAAGCTGGCTCGTGATGAGACCCCTTGTCTTACAATTGAAGCCATTACCCTGTTTTGGTATGCAGTATTGGTAATGTCGGCTAAACTATTTCCCTATGAACATGGCAAGCAAGCTTGTAATAAGACCTCTTATCTTTTATATCTAGTATTCTTGGAATTACATTATGAGTAATCACAAACTTTGGTGAGTGGGATAGACAATTTCCTCCTTAAGAGAAGATGGATGACAAGGTAAGAGTTGGAGATGCTGAAATTGGATTAGCTCCTATTTTGATATTGATAACCTTTCGTGACCAATTTGAAAAATCTAAAAAGATTTACAATATTTATAAACTTTGAGAGAGGTTTACTAAGATTGAAGTGTAGTTTCAGAATGCAATTATATCTAATTTCCTAGAAATCATTCCTTTTGTTTAAGACTTCTATTTATTTTAAGAGTAAATATCACACTACTTGTTTTGAGAAACTCTTTAAGTACAACAAAGGACCTAGCATGCCCGTTTCCTTCAAAAAAGTGTTTCCCTCAACGCTTGAGTAGTTTTGGATGTTTTTGTATAAAATTCTCATCCTCCCATGTGGAATTGCAACCGGTAATTTCTTCCACTTAATGAGATGCTTTGAAATTAATCAATTATGTAGTTGTTGGGTTCTTGTTTCTGTGACTGCTTCAGGCTCCAATATGATTTTTCCTTCATCGTCAAGTTTTGGAAGTATTGCTTGAACTGAGATATTTTCACCGACAACCTTCTTTAAGCATGAAACATTAAAACTGAGTGTACTCAGTAAGATGCGGGCATCTTCAATTTTATTCCATAGTATCAATATTTTGCAACACCTTGTAATGACCATAATACTTTGGTGATAATTTCTTATCCTTCTTATCTTTCGTGAGGGACATTTGTTTGTATGGTTGTAGCCGTAAAAATACCTAGTCAGCTATGTCAAAAAATAGTTCACTGCGATGCTAATTTTCCTTTAAGAGTTGGATAACTTGTTGTTGATGATCCCTGCTTGAACCTTAGAATTTTCTCTTAAAGATGATGTGATGAAAAATGGATGATATCCATAAAGTTCCATAGTTGGGGTCATTTTTTCTATAGTATGGAAGGAAGTGTTATACCACCATTCAACAAGAGGTAACCACTTGGCCCTTTGTGTTTGTTTATCAAATACAAAGTAATGAAGATATCCTTGCAAAAATTTGTTCATTATCTCAGTTTTCCCATCAGATTAAGGATGATAATATGAGATAATTGAGTACCAAGACAAGAAAATAATTTTGTCCAAAAATTTTCAATGAAAATGGGATGTCTGTCACTTACAAATCTTTGGGTTTCCATGTAGCTTTTGAATTGTTTCCGTAAATGCAATAGAAAATGTATTGGCTTTAAAAGGATGAGATAATGCACAAAAGTGTGCATACTTGGTAAGTCTATCAACTACCACCATGATGACACTCTTTCCTTCGGACTTGGGTAAACCTGTGATAAAATCCATTGAGATCTCCTGTTAATCTAGGTTGTCAATGATGTCAATATAGAAGTGTTTGTGATGGAAATTTTTTTGATACATGTTGTTTCCTATTGATTCCCATTGATCATAATGCTCATAGTGATGAATCTTTGATATATGATGACATGATGAGATGGAAGATACAAGTGGATTAAATACATATATACAAACAAAATAAAAGTAGTAGATCCATCAGAGCAGTTTATTGGAAGCCATAAAAGAAGAGATATCGGAAGAGAAGCCATAACAGAGGAGTTAACAGTAAAGACCAAAAAACACATCAGTGGCTTATATCAGCTCTTTATCGATAAATTTATTATATTCCATCGCACAAAACTTGCGATTGCGATTTGAGCTGCGGACCTGACCGTTCCAATAGAATAAGCTTTAAAGGAATATCACATCTGTCGTATCAGAAGTTTCATATCGCAAGTCTTAAAGGGTTGTCACCACGTAAAACCCTGATTGTGATATTACTGTGGACCTGAAACAGGCTATGATAACAACCCTATACAATATTGCATCCACCATGTCGCAAGTCTTGAAGCCTTGTTACATTCAAATACTCCAATTGTGATATGTATTGCAGACCTGAAGGTTCCATTTCAATATGCCTTAATACAATATCACATTTGTCGCAAATCGCAAACCATAAAAGTTTATTATGTATCACCACCCAAAATTATCTGATTGCGATATGTGTATCGCGAACCCTTTGGACCATTACAATACATCATTATGTTATATCGCATCCACCTCGTCGGGAGTGATATCACAAATCTTAAGAGTTGACACAACCAAACCACCGATTGCGATAAGGGCGTGGACCCTGAACCACCGATTGTGATATACCCGATGGATCACTTATTGTGATGAAGCTGTGGACCTGAAAAATTTATTAACAATTGTTTAATATTATATCGCGTCTGTTTCATCAGCAGTATGAATATCGACCATGTTACATCGGTGATGTTAAGAGTTGTGATTGTGGGATTTTGGATAATTGCAATTACGATTAATAACGTGGCATGAGCGACCTCCATATGGGCCTTATGAATATTAAAAAAAGCCTCTCCGATATATTGTGTAGTAAGAGACCTCCGAAAAGTGGCAATTGCAATTAGCGGTGACATGGCATATGGGGACTACCAAACTTCTGTTATAATATGGGTATTTCCTCTCCTATAATGTGATTTTTGTAAAAAGCATAAGTTATAATTGATTGAATATTAACAAAAATCCCTTCGATATATTTTAATATACCACCTCATGCAAAAGTCAACCCATCCACCAATGAACATGTCGTTTCGTTTATTAGAAAAACTCATATATATATATACAAGTTGAAATGATTCACTTGATGTATGTATTCAGGCATCGATTACAGAGAGAAGAAGTAACAGTTCACAACTTGTGAACTTGAAGGAACAGAGGAAGCTGAAGATTGAGCAAGAAGGAATAAAGCTGAAGGTCTAGTAGGAAAGAAGTTGAAGGATGAGAAATTCTGTTGATTGGGTTAATCTTTGAAAGGCTTAGAGCTGTGATGAATTAATCAAGTACATTACAGTTCTGTGAAGGGAAAATATTTTTTCATCCATCACCGTTTGAAGGGAGAAGTAGATAACACCAGCATTGAAGCGTTTGTGAGTTTGTTTCTTGGAAGTAAGATATCACGATAGTAATAACAGTGAGAAGCAGTCACTCCTAATCAGTTACCACAACAGTAAAGAACAGAGGGTTGATAAAAAATAGTTATCTTTGTGCAAACATTAAGGGCTTAGCGCAACCTATCAAAGAAATCTCGTTGAAAAGCATTAATAGATCTTGGAGACATTTTTGGAAATCATGATGGCTATTTAAAATCATCATGAGGTAACTTCTGTAGACTCTGTTTGTGAAATATGAAGTGTTGTGAAGACTCGTTAATATGAAGACAAGATTTCATGAATATAGAAGTGATGTTGTAGGTTGACAGAATTCAATGAAGAAGATTTTAGGAGAAGAGAATTACTATTAGACATATGTAGACAAAATATAGCAGTGGGTTGGAGCCCATAGGGTTGGTGCCCTGAAGGTTGGAGCCTTGAACAAGATAGGGTTTGTGCCTTGACAAGATAGGGTTAGAGCCCTTGGGTTTGGTGCCTTAGAATTCAAAGGATTGGTGTCCTTGGAGTTGGTTCTCCTAAATCCAAGGTTGGTGTCTTGACAAGGCAGGGTTGGTTTCCTAGAGGTTGGAGCCTCACAAAAGATCAAGTTGGTGCTTGGCAACGAGTTGGAGCCCTATATATATTATACCCGATTTACTGTAAATATTATATTAATAAAATAATTTATTCCTATTGTTCATTTTGTGTTATAAATATAATTGATTTAACTGGTAGAATAACAATTGAAAAGAATACTGATTCACACCAACTCACCCCCCCCCCCCCCCCCCCCCCAAGTAATTTTCCAACAAATTGGTATCAGAGCCAGTACCTTCACTCAAAGCCTAATAGCTTGAAGTTTGATCAATTATAACACAAATGGCAAAGTTAGGGAATAAAGTCTCTAATCCTCCTAAAGATGTGTCTCCCTCAACCATCGAAGTTGAAATCAATCAATTTGTAAAGGCTCCATGGTTTAAGGTAAACTTTGATATATGAGAAGAAATGAAACAAGCACAAGGAATTGAGAAGACAATGGAAGCATTGGTAATCATAGAAGGATATGTTGATGAAGCAGAAAAGGAGAAAAACACCATGATATGCCAACTAAAAGAAAAGGATGAAGAAATATTCAAATTAAAATATGACCTCAACCTTCTAAAGGCTGAAACATGTAAAGCTATAAGGATCATGGAATAAATGGTGAGCAGTCTAGCTAAGGAAAATGAAGAAATATTCAGAATAAAATCAAATATCATCTCCCTTAAAACAGAATAAAACGAAGCAATATGTATCAAGGAAGGTTTTGAGAAACAAATTGCTAAGAAAAATAATGATTACGAAAGATTGGAAGAAGAAATTGTCTCCCTCAGGAAAAAGGTTGAAGGGATGGACAAATTTTTGAAGAGCTCTCAAGCCTTGGATGACATGCTTAGCCATCAAAGATCCCCATTTGTTAAATTAGGTCTTGGCTATGAAGGAGAATCCTCAAGCAATAATGATAATGCTTCAAACAACAAGGATGTGAGGAAGCCAGAAAGAAATGTTGATGCTCCCAGTTCCAACAAAGGCAAGGATAAGAGTCAAGGAAACAATGAAGGAAATCCTATTCCAAGAAGAAATGTAAATGATGTCAAGGATGCAAGAAGAAATGGTTATAATTAAAGGATCTCAAGGCAGAAATACTTCAGAAGTACATCAAGGAAACCTTCTTCTGCCAGGTACCAGAGTATATTTCTTGGTTATTGTTATTATTGTACAAACTTTGGACACATGGAAAAATATTATAGGGCATACCACAAAGATAGATATTATGGTCCCCAACAATCTTCTAGAAGCAATTCCGCAGGAAGAAATCATGAATTCTTATTCATGAACAACATAGAATGCTTCAAGTTTCATAACATTGGTCATATGGCACGTGATTGTAACTTAACTTGGGATCGTACACAAGCTAGAACCATGCCAGAGAATATAATTACACAAGTATGGAGAAGAAGAAAAATACAATCCGAAAATCTCGTGAACTCTCCAGCCAACAACACATTTTGTTGACTTGATGAAGATATCCTTGATATTCCGAGTGTTTGATGATGGGATTCTACCAAAAAGAGACCATGCATACAGTTAGGGAGAGCTTGTGATTCTTGATCATTATTGTAGAACCTATCCGTGAAAGGGTCCTTATGAAATCCTTGATGAGCTATATTAAGAATCATTCTTTAATAGATCATTTCTCAGGAACACTCCTTTGAAAGAACATGATATCCTATATATCCAATGGATTGTTAAATATTTTTTCCACTTGATCTCTAAATAAAAATTCGAGCAGCTGGAGGCCATCTAATGCTAATAAGCGAATAACTATGTTGTTGTTATTACCAATGTTGAATATTTCGACTCACAGATTTGATGTGAAAACAAGTAAATTATGAACACAAATAGGGGAAACCTTCAAACAAACAGATACATCTAGGAATGAAGCTTGAAGCAATAACAGTTGGTAGCATCTAACAAAACCGAAGCATTAAAAAAAGCTACCAATCGGTAAAAAGAATTCAAAAGACAATCACAGGTTGGATGTCAAATATGCTAGTATAAATAACTTGCAAAAACTTTTCCTAGAACACAAGGAAAAATGGCTCATCAAAAGTACTATAGAAAGAAGAGTGTTGCATAGTTGAATACAAGCTTAGTTTAATGTTGGTCACTTTGGAAAATAGCAATAGTGAGGCACAATCTCTCACCATCTCATCCGAATGTAATAATGTTAAAACATTGAATGACAATGACTTAAGGAGAAGCACATAAATATAGAGGAACTCAGATTTGAAGAAATATAGCGAGAAAGACAATTTCAATGGTTTCCTCTCTTGTTTCGAACTATGAAGAACTGTTAAATTTGACTATGGATACAATAGAATACGAACAACAATCCTTCTATCTTGAGCAATAAGAAGAGCACAATGACAGGGGGAGCAATTTGACAAGAGGAGCAGTTCGACAGGGGGAGTCCTTGTGCACACCTTTGCCATTGATGTCAAAGGGGGATAGAAGAAGAATATTGCCATCAATGACAAAGGGGGAGATTGTTAATCTAGGTTGTCAATGATGTCAATATAGAAGTGTTTGTGATGGAAAATTCTTTTATACATGATGTTTCCTATTGATGCACATTGATCATAATGCTCATAGTGATGAATGTTTGATATATGATGATATGATGAGATGGAAGATCCAAGTGGATTAAATACATATATGTAGACAAAATAAAAGTAGTAAAGCCATCATAGCAGTTTATCGGAAGCCATCAAAGATGGGCTATCAGAAGAGAATCCATAATAGAGGAGTTAACAATAAAGACCACAAAACAGATCGGTGACTTATATCGGTGCTTTATTGACAACTTTATTATATTCCACTGCACAAAATCTACGATTGTGATTTGAGCTGCAGACCCAACCATTCCAATAGAACAAGCTTTAAAGGAATATCGCATTTGTGGCATCAGAAGTTTCATATTTCAAGTCTTAAAGGGTTGTCACCGCGTAAAACCCTGATTATGATATTATGGTAACAACCTTATACAATATCACATCCACCACGTCACAATTCTTGAAGCTTTGTTACATTCAAATCCTCTGATTGTGATATGTATTGCAGAACCGATGGTTCCATTGCAATACACCTTAATACAATATCACATTTGTCGCAAATTGCAAACCATAAAAGTTTATTATGTATCACTACCCCAAATAAGCCGATTGCGATATGTGTATTGCAGACTCGTCAGACCATTACAATATATTGTTATGTTATATCCTGTTTGCCTCGTTGGGAGTCATATCACAAATCTTAAGATTTGACATGACCAAACCGCCGATTACAATAGTATTGCGACTGCTGATTGCGATAAGGGCTTGGAGCCCGAATCATTGATTGTGATAAACCTGACTAATCACTGATTGCGATAAAGCCGTGGAGACAATAAATTTATTAACTGTTGTTTAATATTATATCGCGTCTGTTTCATTGGCAATATGAATATCGACCATGTTACATCGGTGATGTTAAGAGTTGGGATTGAGGGATGTCGGATAATTGTGATTGTGATTAATAACGTGGTATGTGGGACCTCCATATGGGCCTTGTGAATATTAAAAATGGCCTCTCCGATAATTTGCATAGTAAGAGACCTCCGAAAAGTTGTGATTGCGATTAACAGTGACGTGGCATATGGGGACCGCCAGAATTCTATTATAATATGTATTGGTCACTTTAATTACTGATTAAAGTGCTACATAAATTTTCAACCCAGGGAAGTCTGGTTATTTCAAAGGTGACTACGTACTATATGTACTCAATCTTAAAAGCACTAAAAGTTGTAGTAAAAACGAATCACACCTTGCTTTAATAACTGAAGCTCCACTTTGTGTTACAACAAATATACTCTATTGCAGATATCTATTAAGAGATTCTTAATTTCATTCAAGGAATAATTCAACATAAAGGAATAAATTTGCAAAGGAAAACAATGGCTATGCTGTAACAGAGAATCAGGACCCTATCCCCAGGACGAGAACCTTCAGCACCTGCCTCTGTTTCTCTAGCTCGCCAATTCACTTTGTAAACTTAATCACCGGTGAGACACTCATGAAATAACTTTAACAAATGCAACAATCGATTAAGAAAGGAACAAAGTTTCATCAAAGGTAAAACAATATCCAGAAAACAATACTTGTTAACAAGGTAGGAATAAAACAAACACTCAACACACTGCAGAGAAATATAATGGGTGAATCTTGTGATGAAGGTGGGCCCTGTCCTTCTCACAAGATTCCCTAGGAGACGAGAACTAGAAAAAGATGTTCAGAACAAGAATTTTATTCATCCATCAATATGTCATGTTATAGAAAGAAAAGATTCTAGTCCTGTCTCTTCAACTCAGCCTTTTTCACAGTCTTTTCATCCCCCTTCTAATGTAGATGTCTCCTCTTTATAAAGAGGAGACATCTATTACAAAAGATTTACATTGCAAAATTCTATTTAACCCGTTATACAAAAGTAGGGAAATTAGTTTCCTGTCAACAAAATGTTGTTACAACAATACTGTCTTTAGATCATGGACATTGCATCCAATGTAAAACTTCCTCGGTGATCGATCTGGTTCATCTGTTGCTGTCAAATTTGGAACGCAAATCTCAACTGTTTCAGCTTCGAGATTTGCGTGCTGTTCTTTCTGTTTCAACAACTGCAAAAATAGTCTTGCAAATTCCAGGCAGTTTCAGCAACACGGACTGCACATCATTCTTTAACTGTTTCAGCAACTAACAATTCAAAGATTAACTATGAAGATAGCATGATTATATGTTAAATAATTAAACGCATAGTGATGAGAAGAATCACTGCATACCTTTGGAATAATTGAGTCAAAAAACTAACAAGGACTTTCAAATATGGGTTGAAAAGGGTGACATTATAACAAAATGTATAGTAAAAAAGAGACAAAATGAGGTCCTAACAATATGGGTATAGCCTCTCATATAATGTGATTTCTATAAAAATATTAAGTTATAATTGATTGAATATTAACAAAAGGTCCTCCAATATATTTTAATATACCACCTCATGCACAAGTCGGCCCCTCCACCAATGAACGGGTCGCTTTGTTTATTGGAAAAACTCATATATATACACAATTTGAAACACTTCACTTGATGTATGTATTCGGGCATCAATTACAAAGAGAAGAAGTAATAATTCACAAATCATGAACTGGAAGGAATAGAGGAAGCTAAAGATCAAGCAAGAAGGAAGAAAGCCGAAGGTCCAACAAGAAAGAAGCTGAAAGACGAGCAATTCTGTTGATTGGGGTTAATCTTTGAAAGGCTCAGACCTGTGATGAATTAATCAAGTAACAAATAGTTATGTGAAGGGAAAATAAAGTTTCATCTGTCATCATTTGAAGGGAGCAGTAGACAGCACCAACATTGAAGCGTTTGTGAGTTTTTTTCTTGGAAGTAAGATATCGTGACAATAAGAACAGTGAGAATTAGTCACTCCTGAAACAATTACCACAACAGTAAATAATAGAGGGTTGAAAATAGAGAATTATCTTTGTGCAGACATTGAGGGCTTAGCACAACCTATCAAAGATATCATGTTGAAAAGCATCAACAGATGTTGGAGACATTATTGGAAATCATGATGGCTATTTAAAATCACCATGAGGTAACTTCCGCAGACTCTATTTGGGCAATATGAAGAGTTGTGAAGAATCCTTCATATGAAGACAGGTTGTCATGAATATAGTAATGATGATGTAGGTTGACAAAATTCAGTGAAGAAGATTTTGGGAGTAGAGAATTACTATCAAACATATCTAGACAAAATATAGCAGTGGGTTGGAGCCTCGAGGGTTGGTGTCTTGAAGGTTGGAGCCTCAAACAAGACAGGGTTGATGCCTTGACAAGATAGGGTCAGAGCCCTTGGGGTTGGTGCCTCACAATTGAAAGGATTGGTGTCCTTGGAGTTGGTGCCTTGATAGGACAGGGTTGGTGCCCTAGAGGTTGGAGCCTCACAAAAGGCCAAGTTGGTGCTTGGCAATGGGTTAGAGCCCTATATATATTGTACCTGATTTATTGTAAAGATTATATTAATAAAATAATTTATTCCTATTGTTAATTTTGTGTTCTAAATATAATTGATTTAACTAGTAAAAAGAACAATTACAAAGAAATGCCGATTCACCTCCCCCCTCTTAGTATTTCTAACATCTCCTCCCATTGCTGACTTGGAATGGCTAAATATTGTAACAAACTTGGGGTCTTAATTGTATACACTTTATTTTGCTGGCAAACCAAGCAATTTTTCACAAACTCTTAAAAATTAGATTTAAGGCCATCCCAAAAAAATTCCTTCTTGACCCTGTGGTAAGTTTTTAAAATTACCAAGTGCCCTCCTAACGGAGAGGTGTGCAATTCCAAAAGAATATTTTGTTTGACTTGGGAATTCTTACATATATATAAGCTATATTTGTACCATAATGAGTGAGTTTTCCAAATAAATGTATCAGATGTATTGGACTCTTGCTACAACTTTAGAATGAGTGTCCACACATCTTTGTCATTCTTTCATTCCTCCCTTGCTTTAATTATCCAATCACGTTGGATAATAGAAATGGCATAGAGAAATGCTTCCACCTCCTCATCACTTCTTGAGTGTGCATCTGCAACAACATTTTGCTTCCCTTTTTTGTAGATGATTTCAAAGTCATAACCCAACATCTTAGTGACCCATTTTTCTTTCTCTTATTAAAATAATCTTTGTTCCAAAAATATTTAAGGCTATCATGATGTATTTTTACCCTGAAGTGTCTTCCCATTATGTAAGGGTGCCATTGCTTCAACACATGTAGTATTTCCAACATTTACTTCTCATAAATATGTTTGTGTACTATCCCTAGATCGGATGAATTTCAAAATAAATGGGCCTTCCTTCTTGAATTAAACAATACAAATTCCATTTCTTGAGGCATCACATTCCACCATAAAGGTTTTTATGAAATTTGGTGTAGCTAAAACTAGAGCTTGGCATATTGCCTCTTTAAGATATTCAAAGGACTTAGTTGTTTTTGGAGTGCAAAAAATTCATCTTTCTTCGATAATGTTGTTAGAGGTGTTTATATTTTCCCATAGTTCTTAACAAACTTGTGATAATACCCTATCATCTTGAGAAATCCTCGAATATGGTTTAGGGTTGTTGGGATTTTCCATTCCTTGATGGATTTAATTTTGTTAGGATCTACCTTAACACCCTCATGAGATACAATATGACCCAAATATTCCACCTCATGTACCCCAAAGAAACATTTAGAGGTTTTTGCATACATTTCTTTCTCGAATAGTTTGAGCACCCTGTCAACATATTGAACATGATACTTCCAAGACTTGTTGTATATTAGTATATCATCAAAAAATACTAACACAAATTTTCTAAGGGATTGATAATGGAGCTCATCAAACTTGAAATGTGGAAGGTGCATTAGTAAGGCCAAAAGGCATGACCAAAAATTCAAAATAGCCTTCATGAGTTCTGAATGTGTTTTTGGAATGTATTCAATCTTCATTCTAATTTGATGATATCCTGAAGAAAGATCCAGCTCGGTGAAGTAAATTTCTCCATGTAATTCATCAAACAATTTAACAATGGTAGGAATGGTAAATTTATCTTTAATAGTGATCTTGTTGAGCTCCCTATAATCCGGACACATATGCCATAATCCACCCTTCTTGTGTATCAATACTACTGGAGAAGAGAAAGAACTTTGGTTAGGTTGAATTACACCTACTGTTATAAACATATTTGGGCACATCAACCCCAAACTTATATGTCAATAAAATATGGCTCATCAACCCCTAAAAGAGTTATTTCATACCCTAAAATAACATAGTCATCTGATTACATCATTCCCCAAAAGTTCCATCTGAGAAATCATCTAGAAATGGCCTAAATTAAACCATACTAACTGCTCCACTGGCAAAATGCGATGCATACTGAGTGGTACACTGCCATGGTGTGATGCATATTGATTAGGCCTTCTATACGGTGCGATGGGCGAGGATGGAAAAATGTTCGAGATAGTTTGCTAGGTGGTTGCTCATGGAATCTTCTAGAAATTTCTCCTGTGCCACTTTCCTCTCTGAATTCGCCCAAGGATGAATAAGGGATCTAAGAAATCTCCAAGTGGAACCAATTGTAATAAGTGGAATGACACTAATCAAAACCCATGGATGACTCAAACCCTTGCACACATCTATAAATGGATCCCTCATCTAAGAGATCTGGAGGTTGGAATATTGTGAATTGCAAGGAAGTGCTGATAGTTTGTAATTGAGGAAGGAGCACTGTATTGTTGGTGTGATCTTGCTATTTCATGAGGTGAAGAGGGATTGAAGTTGGGAGGATGATGCTGGATCAGACAACTGGGCTGTAATTCTCCCTTCTATTAATAAAGTTCTTCAAGTTTTCTTCCATATGATTGTGTAATTGTGGATGTTATCATTTGTGAATGCTATCATTTGTTCATTATATATCTTATTCTGTAAGGTTTATGTTGTAATAGATCACGATGATTTGACGGTTCTTTGTTGTTGTACTTGTGAAGGTACTCTCCAAGTGTGTTAAGTACGAGGAGGAGTTGCTGGATCTGTCAAAGGGGAGAGAGAGCAAGCAAGGGATTAAACGAAAGCTCCAGGTTGGTTCCATTATATTTCTCTTATCTGTTACACATAGAAGAAATCATTGGATTGCTTTAAACTGTTGTTTCTAGGGTAGCTGCCAAACCTAGAGGGCTAGTCGTTCGACAAGACACTAGTTTTCCCAGAAACAAATTGGTGACTCTGTTGGGGAAGAACAGATGTTTGTTTGTTGTTATTGTTTTTTTTATAAGCTATAGACAGAGCTTGAAGTCAGCCAGGTAGCCTTCAAACTGCTCTTGCTCTGCAATTGCATAGTAGATGAATGCTGCTTCAGTCAATCTATGGTTTAGTTTATGAATTAAACATTTGACTTACAAGCACATCTAGATGCCCTTTTGGTAGCCCAATAACCTCTCAAGACACTCCTTCACACTTTTCTCTTTACTGTCCATCAAGGCTCAACTTAACTCATTGAAAACAGCTACACATCTGAGCCAAAACCCATTTCAGTTGCGCTCCCTGGACCATCGCGTTGTCTTCCATTGTAACCCAGTATGCATCGCACCTCCCGAGTGTAGAAAGTCTGATGCATATCTGTTTTTGTGAAGCCCAGGTGCGATGACTGACTGAACTCTTTTTCCATTCTAGAAATTGGGGGTTTTTGACCTTGTTTTCAGATTTGTTTAGTTGTTTTGCTACATATGAACAATGCCTCCTTACTGAAGCCTACTTGCATCACATAGATCAGCCTCAATTAGATTAGGATTAGTGAATGTTTTTTGTGTTTTTGTTCGTCATTTGCAATCCTTTGTCGAAAAGTTGTTTAAATCGATTTGTTGCTTTGATACAAAAAGTGTCGTAATTGTCGTTTTGTGTCGAAAGAGAAGTGTCGTGAATTCTTCCTTCCCTTGATAGTCGATTGAACTTTTCTTCATGTATTTGGTTTGATTTATTTATATTCGAAGTGTCGAAAGCATTTTTATTCGAAATTGAAAAGTGTCGTGGAGTCTTCCTTTCTATTTTGAAGAAGAAATTGTCGAAAATGTCGCTTTGAGTGAAGTATTTTAGATCTTTGCTGCATTTAGTTTTACTTTTTGGCATTTTTCACATTAAGGAGAACGAAAAAAAATACATGCATTTGCATTTAACATTTTTTAGTTTGTGTGCAAAAATATGATTTAGGAAAATGCACTAGTGTGTGCTATTTTCTCTTTGTTTGAAAGAATTATAATCTTCTTTCCCTAGTAGCTAGGATTTTCATCGCAAAATAAAGAAAGATTGTTTATCATTGTAGATTGCATTTTAAGAATTTCAAATTATCGTCATGCGGCGAACCATTGAAAGGAAAAATCTAAGCAAGATCAACTTTAAAATAAATTTCAATGAACCTAACAATGCTTTGGAACTTAACGCAACACATCTAGAGGTCTAGGCTAGAGACGTGTTCCGACGTCATTAAAATTAGTGGCTATCGTTTCATTGAAGGTTGGGTGATTCCTCCTCCTTGATACGACAAGTGCTAGCACGGACTTGTGCTCCCCGTACCATCGCGTATATATTGGGAGACCACAATAGGCTTAAATCCTTTATCCATAGGAAGCCGAGTCTGCCGCCTTATTGATCGCAATGCACTGAACACAACGTTCGGGAAGATTGATTGTCGTACATAAGTCCTTGGTAATTTCTCTTTAATTTATCACCAAGGTGTATATTGTAGTTTTGCGATTGGTTTGGTAATCCCTCTGTCTAGATTTTCCAGAGTAGTCACTTTCGTTCCTTTTCGACTCTTTAAAAGAAAAGGTCCGTCTAAGCACTTGTCCTTTCAGGCTCATTAAAAATCGAAGGAGACTAGAGTCATCTTTAGCTTTTTCTCGACTCTTAAAAACTGAAAAAGCAAAGTTGTGTCAAAGTGTCTTTAAAATTAATTGAATTCGGAACGACATCCCTATTCCTTAGTTGATCTTAGGTTGAGATATATAGAGACAAATCCGAAGTCCACCAATCAAGGAATCCCTTTTGAAGGGAATCCTGGTCCTTTTCCTTCTTTAGGAAATATTGGTGCTCCT
>APFE030188625.1:181799-249044 GCA_000404065.3 Pinus taeda
ACACATCCCCTCCGTGGCCTCCAGGTGGGAGCACCCTCTGTCATCAGCTCGCATCGGATGGAAAAATTGTTAAAAAAGGGCCATCATGGAGTAGTAGCGCAATTTAATGCCATCCAGGTAGTCCAAACCAGACCTCTGCAAATTCATCCTGAGATGCAGCAGATTTTAAATACCCATCGAACGGTCTTTGACAAGCCTCAGGAGCTTCCACCCTCGCGAGGGGAACATGATCATAGCATCACCTTGGTTCCAGGGGCTCAACCCCCAAATGTGCGGCCATACAGATATCCGTTCACTCAAAAGAATGAAATAGAAAAAATCATCAAGGAATTGTTGGAAGCAGGTGTCATTCGTCCCAACATTAGTCCTTATTCATCCCAGTGGTCATGGTCCTCAAGAAAGATGGGGAGTGGCGGATGTGTCCCGACTTCAGGGCCCTCAACAAGTTAACAGTCAAAGATAAATTCCCCATTCCGGTGGTTGACAATTTGCTGGATGAACTCAATGGGGCGCAATTCTTCACCAAGTTGGATCTTCGCTCCGGCTATCACCAAATTCGCATGAAGGAAGTCGACATTCCCAAGACGGCTTTCAGAACTCATGAAGGCAATTATGAGTTCCTGGTCATGCCATTTGGTCTCTGCAATGCCCCTTCTACTTTCCAGAGTCTTATGAATCACATCCTCAAACCATATCTCAGAAAATTTGTCCTAGTCTTCTTCGATGACATTCTCATCTATAGTGGCACCTGGGCGGCACATCTTCAACATGTAGATCTACTATTGAAACTGCTCCGCAAGCATAAATTATGGGTCAAGATGTCTAAGTGTGCGTTTGGCATGGAAGAAGTTGAGTATTTGGGCCACATTGTGGGGCGTGAAGGTGTCAAGGTGGACCCCAAAAAGATCCAGGCAATGCAAGAATGGCCTCAACCTAAGACTTTGAAGAGCTTGAGAGGATTTTTGGGTCTCACAGGCTATTATCGTAAATTTGTCCGCAACTATGGTCGCATAGCGAAGCCCCTCACTCAACTCCTAAAGAAAAATTCCTTCTTTTGGACCGAGGAAGCACAATAGGCATTTACCGCACTAAAAAACGCCATGTGTACCACTCCAGTCTTAGCCCTATCGGACTTCACCAAATCATTTGTCATTGAATGTGATGCATCGGGAATAGGTATTGGAGCGGTCTTAATGCAGGAAGGGCGACCATTGGCGTTCACCAGCCAACAACTAAGTGGGAGGAATCTAGGCCAATCTACCTACGAGAAGGAAATGATGGCCATCTTACATGCAGTCGAGACCTGGCAACCTTACTTGTTGGGGAGGCGTTTCCAAATCCGCACAGATCATCACAGTCTTAAATATTTTCTGGAGCAGCACCTATCTTCCCCACAACAAAACAAGTGGCTAGCCAAAATGCTGGGATATGATTATGAGATCATTTACAAGAAAGGGAAAGACAACAGGGTAGCAGATGCATTGTCGCGCCAATTTGAGGAGGAAAGTACTCTGCTCGCAATTTCCCTCCCAATTCTTGACTGGATTGAAGAGGCTCGCCGGGAATGGTTTTCACATCCAGGGCTCTCCCAACTTATTTCTCAATTGTAGGAAGATCCTAATTCCAGCAAGGGCTACTCATGGAAGAATGATATTCTTCGCTACAAGGACAGAGTCGTTATATCACCAACTTCCACCCTCAAAAGTCGCATTTTGGCAGAATTGCACTCATTGCCCATTGTAGGACATTCGGGCTTTCAGAAGACGTATGCTCGCACCAGAAGATCATTTTTTTGGACCGGTATGAAACAGGACATCATTACTTTCATAGCATAATGTGACGTCTGTCAACGCCACAAAGGGGAAACAGTCAACACACCAGGCACATTACAACCCTTGCCCATTCCGGCGTCAATTTGGACGGAGGTATCCATGGATTTCATTACAGGTCTTCCAAAGTCTGGGAACAAGTTAGTCATCATGGTGGTTGTGGACCGACTGTCGAAGTATGCTCATTTCTGGGCCCTACCCCAACCATTTACACCAACCTTGGTTGCCCAAACTTTCATGGATTAGATCTTCAAATTGCATGGCATGCCCACTTCTATTGTGTCCGACCTCAACCCAATCTTCACCAGTAATTTTTGGCAGGAGCTCTTAAGAATACAAGGCACTCAACTCAAACTTAGTACTTCATATCATCCGCAAACAGATGGTCAAACCGAAGCCGTTAACAAATGTCTAGAAACCTACCTTAGGTGTTTCACTTCAGAAAAGCAACACCTTTGGGTACAATGGTTACCTCTGGCGGAATGGTGGTATAACACCAACTATCATGCCACCACCAAAATGACTCCCTATGAAGCAGTCTATGTTCAACTTCCACCTTCCCCTACTTCTTATCTCACGGGGTGCTCCAAAGTACAAGCTGTGGATCAACTCCTACAACACCGCGCAACCATGCTCACCCACCTGCGCGAGAATCTTCATCAAGTGCAGAACCGTATGAAGCAACAGGCTGACCAACATCGCTCAGAGCGCCAATTTCAAGAAGGGGATCAGGTTTTTTTGAGGCTGCAACCATATAAGCAAACATCACTTAAAGACAAGGGTTGTCAAAAGCTCTCTCCAAAATTCTATGGACCATACCAAGTACTTCAGCGCATTGGAGAAGTGGCTTACAAGTTAGCTTTGCCACCTACAGCAAAAATCCACCTAGTTTTCCATGTATCGTGCCTCAAGAAAGTGATTGGGAACAATTGCCGAGTTCAAACCAGTCTACCTGAATTGGACGAGGAAGGATCAATCTGGCTTCAACCGGAACAGGTTCTAGACACACGAGACAAGCACCTGCACGGCTGCATGATTAAGGAGGTCCTCGTCAAATGGAAAGACACCTCTCCGGAAGATGCAACTTGGGAACCAACCACTATTCTTCAGCAGTTTCCGCAGCTTCAGCCTTGAGGACAACGCTAGTATTAAGGGGGAGGGCATGTTAGGGTCCCACCCTAACCCCCTTATTTATGTCATGGGATCACGTCATAGTCAAGAGTCAATAAAGCCCATATTAATATTTGTAAGTGGTTAACCCGCAATTAATGACGGGGCCACAGTTAGTTGCAAATGGGCGGTAGTATTAGATAGAGGGTAAATGGGCGGTAGTATTAGATAGTCGGTATTAATAAAACCCACGGTATTGGCCCGTGGTATTGCATGTATGAGTCATATATAAAGGATAGAGACTCCCTGCGAGGAGTATCGTGTCTTTTTTTGTAATCGAGCTCTGCTCTATTGGAGGTTGCCCCCTCGAAGAGGCCTGTGAACATTTCTCTCTGAGTAATAAAATCATTGCTATTCCGTGTTCTGGGTATATTTTCTTCGCATATTCTGTGTTCTGGGTATCTTTTCTTCGCATATTCTCTGTTCGGTATTACTTTGCAGGTTAAGAAGCATAACAGTCTGGTAGAATGTAATGAAGCTTGGGGGGCATGCACCTAGTAATAAGGATAAGTTTCCTTGTGGGTTATGTGATTGGTCTATCACACCATTTGCCTTTGTCTATTCTGGACGAAGCTCTCCTACTTCACCGCAGTGACTTCCTTGGTCTGTCACACCATTCACCTTTGTCTATTCTGGACGAAGCTGTCCTGCTTCATTGCAGTGATTTCCATGTGGTTACAAGAGACTCTCCCTTTCATCATGCTAGGGGCATGAAAACCTTTTTTCAAGCATAGTTTTGTCGTTTCGAGCTTGTGTAAAAATGAAACTGAATTTCAAGCATATTTTGTTTGTTTCAAGCTTGTGTAAACATGAAACCGAATCTAAGCATAGTTTCCCATGGTTCAAGCTTGTCAAAAAATGAACCCATTTACAAGTAATTAACCTTTGTGATTGCCATTCTATCAACCTTTTGAACCTTGGTTGTGTACATCCCATCGCCACCATCCATTTGGCCGATCATATGCTTTCACTTGGTTGTTTTACCCTTTTTGAGGAACAGTAGCAATGAGTGGTCTTATTAGCCAACCTCTTTAATTATGATTGATTTCTTGTAGATTGGATTCATTTAATGCAATTTGTTTTTCATTTCGACTAATTCTATTGGAACGATATGACTAGTTGTTCAACAAAACATTTTTTTTTAATGAAAGCAACACAAATTACATTGAATATTCAATCACCATGCATATTGTAGAGCATTTTTTATTTTTCATATATAATACTACTCCCGTTGTCATTGGTTTTTTTTCTTCTTTTTTCTTTCCCTCCCCCCCCATTTCGTTTATCAATATTGCAAACATGATTTCTTGGCTCCGTGACAAAGAATTTCATGAAATCAAAGTGCAAAAAACAAAATACAATATAGACAAATAACAAATGTTGAATCCAATCAATAAATGCATCTTAAATACAAAGCACTAAATCTACACAACAATAGTGACAATAATTTGAAACACAGGGTAATGAAACAATGACTTAGGACTTTGAATTACATAAGAAGGTGTATAGATCTCGCCATATTCTAGAGATTATGATAACTGGACAACAGTCAAAGAGAGATATAATTTTGAATAGGTTTTGTAGAATGTTTTTACTATGACCACCACATTCTTGAACAAAAAACCTCCAGTACTTGTTCCAATAGTCCTACATGTTTCCTTCAGGGAACTAATTAATGTTTTCATTATTTAATGTGATTGCCTGACTTGGTGTTTCTTGAAAAACTGCGGAGAATACTCACACCTAATTTTGCGACAGACTTGTATTCAATGTTCCCAAGCTTATTTTATCCAACATTTGTGCAACAACTAGGTATGCAAACAGATTCCCTACCAAGAAAGAATTAACTGAAAAGCGATCAACCACCAAGAAAATGATTTGTCTTGTTCACTATTGGCATAAAGGCCTACTTGTCAGCCAAGCAAATCCTTTTACATACTAATGTTAACAAGAACAACTTATCCCAGAATAAAAGTGCATAGGACAATTGTACCCAAGTTCGGGGAGACATAGACGTTAACTAGAATAATTTCATCTTGAACAAAGCACTCCCACATGAAAAATATGGAAAAAAATTATACCCAAATTTTAGGAAAACTTGCATCTAGGGTTTCTTGGCTTATTTTATCTGGAATTTGTGCAACCGTACTAGGTATGCAAACAAATTCCCGACCAAGAAAGAATTCATTAACAAGCAAACAATGAAAAATCATCTTATTCATCTTGTTGACTATTTCCATATTGACGATCCTAAACGAAACACTCCCGCATGAAAACCATGGGGAACACTCATACCTAAGTTCCAGGTAGACTTGCATCCATTGTTCCCCATCTTCCCGAGGAAACATTCTCAAAGGAAAAACCTGGGGACTACCGCATCCAAGTTTCAGGGAACCTGTATCCGAGCTCCTCAAACTTATTTTATCTGGGATTTGCCCAAATGATGCAATTGATCATAGAATATTAAAAACATAATATCGAGACAACTATATTCTCAAAAACGAATGATTACATACATGCCATCAGTGGACTAGTAGAACTATTCTGAAGTCGTCATATTTGATTTAAATGTAGATTATACCAATTGCCCTACATGTTTCCTTCAGGAAACTAATTAATGTTTTCATTGTTTTAATGTGATTGCCTAACTAGTCCTTTCTCGTAAAACTGCGGAGAACACTTGCACCTAAGTCCTCAGTGAACTTTCATCCAAGTTCTCAGGCTTATTTTATGCAGCATTTGCAAAAAAACTAGGTATTTAAACACTGCTAAGTATGCAAATGGATTTCCCACCAAAAAAGAATTAACTGATGACGCGAGAAATCACCAACCACCTAAGTCAACATGTTAACTGTATCCATAGAGGCCTACCTATAGGCCAAGAAAATACTTAGAGATACTAATGTTAATGAGAACAACTTTATCCCAGATGAAACCTTCTTAGAAGAAAAATGTGTCAGACAATTGTACCCAAGTTCTATGGAGACTTACATGTTAAACATAAAAATTGCATCCTGGAAGCAGCATTCCTGCATGAAAACCATAGAGAACACCCATACCCAAGTTTTGGGAAGACTTCCATCCAACATTCCAAGGCTTATTTTATATGGCATTTGTGAAAAACCTAGATATCAAAAAATGTTCCTGACCAAGAAAGAATTAATTGATGAGCGAACAACGAACATGAACCTAATTCAACTTTTTGACTATGGCCATAGAGGCCATCCTAGATGAAACATTCCCATATGAAAACCAAGGATAACAGTCGTACCTAAGTTCCAGGTAGAATTGCATTCGATGTTCCAGGGCTTCTCAGAGGAAACCTTCTTGGAGGCAAACCCTGAGGGACCATTGCATCCAAGTTTCCAGGAACTTGTATTCGGGATCTCCAGACTTATTTTATATAATATTTGTGCAATGATGAAAATTATAATAGAATATTAAAAACCTAAGATCCAGAGAACTATAAGCTTGAAAAACAAATGATTATAACCATACCACCAGTTGACTAGTAAAACTATCTAAAAGTCACCAGATTTGACTTAAATGTAGATTATACAATAGTGAAAAGATTCAAAGTCTTAGACTACTCCCAAAACAAAATGCTCTAATGTCACCGAAATAGAATATCTCAGGAATTAATGAGAACAATTTCATCATGGAGGAAACCCGCGGGGCACACTCGTACCCAAGCACCGAGGAGTCTTGCATCTTAATGAGAACAATTTCACCCTGAACATAACCTTCTTACAAGAAAACCAAAGAGTGCACCCGTACCTAAGTTCCATGAAATCTTGCATCTGGGGTTGTTCGACTCATTTTATCTGGTATATGCCCAACAACTAAACTGGACAATAGTCAAAGATAGATATAATTTTGACCAAGTTTTGTAGAATGTTGTTATGAGGACCTACACATTCTTGAACGAACAACCTCCAATACTTGTTCCAATAGTCCTACATGTTTCCTTTAGGGAACTAATAAATGTTTTTGTTATTTAATGCGGTTTCCTTACCTAATGTTTCTCGCAATACTGTAGTGAACACTCGCACCTAATTTTCCAACAGACTTGCATTCAATGTTCCCAAGCTTATTTTATCCAACATTTATGCAACAACTAGGTATGCAAACATATTTCCTACCAAAAAATAATTAATTGACAAGCGAGAAACCACCAGGCACCTGATTCGTCTTGTTCACTATGGGTGTAAAGGCCTACCTGTCAGCCAAACGAATCCTTAGACATACTAATGTTAACAAGAATAACTTTATCCCAGACGAAACCTTCCCAGACGAAAATCACATAGGACAATTGTTCCCAAGTTCTAGGGAGACTTACATGTTAACCATAATAATTTCATCTCAAACGAAGCATTCCCACACGAAAGCTATGGAAAACAATTGTACCCAAGTTGTAGGAAAACTTTCATCTAGGGTTGCTAGGCTTATTTTATCTAGCATTCTCACAAAAAACAACTAGGTATACAAACATATTCCTGACCAAGGAGAAATAATTGGCAAGCGAGCAATGAACAAGAATTTGTAACAACCGTAGTGAAAAGCTCATGTAATAAAATTTAATAAAGGAAAAATAAGACCATAATTAAGGGACACTTATTCCAAGCTGAATGTTGGGAAAATATATCCTAGTGGGCATCACTGGATGTGTATTTTGGTTAAAGAAATTGGCAAAGGCATTAAAAGGCAAAAATGCATTTTCGACACATTTATTTATGAAAATAAAGGGAAAAAGGAGAAAAGGAAGGAAAAAGGTCACATGTTGCATGTGAGGAGGAAATTGGATGAAATAATGGAAAATGAAGAAATTAGAGGCCTCATGCATAAAAAGGCTTATGAGGATCAATTCATGGCTTTTTTCAAGTTTAAGTTTGGAGCTCTTTCATTATTTTCTCTCTCACTCTCTTGGTCACTTAGATTTTTCTTAGTGCACTCTAGTTTGAAGCAAAGGAAAGTAAAAGCAAGGAAAGCAAAGAAAAAGCAAGCAAGGATCAAGGAAAGGAAAGCAGGATCAAGCAGATTCAACAGGAATACATGCAAGTAATCTTTTGCATGTGTGATTTCTTAGCCGGTTTGGACATGCATGGATTTTCATTTTGGTGTATGGTTCTCTTGTTGTCGGTGGCATGGTTTTGCCAAGTTATGACAATGGTTTTCAGCCTAGCCTAGCCTTTTTCTGGATTCCATGGTATGTTTAGATGTTTATTTGGTTTTGTAACTTTTGAATTTCTGGATGGATTTCGGAATCCGGGGCGGAGGTGGTCTCAAGGTTCTTTCCCAAAGGCCTTGGAATCCCTTGACCGGTTTTGGTGGAATAGATGGTAAAGCCTGAGGGAGCAGTCTCGGTTTAGGGCCTAATGATCTGGGTTTGGATTGCTGTAAAACTTGAGGGACAAGGAGATGGAAAATTTCTCACGGTTAGTATTGGATTCTGGATGGCATTCCAAGTTCTATTCGATTGTTATCGGAGCACTGGTTTTGGTGTGATCATAGTTTGATGAGAGTGGAGGTGGTTTAACCTATGGATTTCCTTGGTTGTTCTATGAGATCCCACATTCATGCCTGGAATATGGCACGTGGGTGACTTGATGAAAGAGAGATTTGGTTCAGCCATGTCTATGGTCGGGTGGTATGTGGAAGTCCCGAACCTGATTGGATTTTCCTATGATTAATAAAAACTAAGTTCTCTTACATTTTCACTGATTTATATGTGGATTTGATAGTTGCCATATATTTGATATTTATATGGTTTTATGCTAGTTATAAGCATGGTTGAATGATTGGGTTATGTCATGGTTATTTCCTATATTTACTTGTAATTGTTCAATGAATGGATGCAAGACCTAATTGATGATGTAGTAGTTCAATGGAGAATGAGGTGATCCTTCTGGTTATGTTTCATAAGTGGTTTCAGTCAATTATGCTCTGTCTTGTATCTTAGACCTGTAGGTTGCATTGATGCCAAGTGTTTGACAAAATGTCAGTCCCGGTTGGGGATGCTCAGGCCTAGACCTGAGGGTGATTTTTGATTGATCAATATTTTTATCATGTTTTTAATGATTTTTGAAAGTTACAACACGTTCTAGGTAGAGGCCATGATTCTGGGCTAGAAAAGTGGCTTAAATCCTGGGGTTGTTGGCACAAAATTGGCAATTCTAGACCACAGTCGCTCGCAGGTAGGCTTGTGAGAGCTACTTTGAGTTGTTGGTTGCTCCCTTTCCCATAGAATGAGAGCGACCGAGGGCTAAGAGTTACAGAATTATAGTGGGATAATCCAGATCTTGGAGGGAGGCCCCCAAAATCTAAAAAATTGAATTGCTAGAAGAAAAATAGGAGAATGCCCAATAAACAAGACCACAAAGAAACTTTTCTATTAAAATAGAGAATAAATTTAAAAGCTACATTGTGGTGGACAATATTTCATTTTTCAAAATGCAACTTGTTACTTATAATATTTTTTAGTTGCAATACCACGGGTCAATTCCATGGGTGAATGAATACCATGGGTGCATGTCAGAATACCATGGGAAAATACCATGGGTGAATGAATACCATGGGTGGATGTCACTTACAATACCATGGGTGGATAAATACCATGGGTGGATGCCACTTACAATACCATGGGTAAATTCCATGGGTGGATGAATAACATGGGTTGATGCCATTGTCCATTCAGATCATTCCTCCCTCCTTAAGAAGAAATGGTCCCCATTGCATGAAGTTCCCTCCCGTGAAACCTTTGTTGAATATGAAGAGCCACTAAAGAGAAGGGTTTTATGTGGTTAACCCATAACCATGATGAATGAAGATCTGAGGATAGAGATACCCTGTAATGCTTGTGACCAATTGTGATACTGACAGTGTGCAGCCTAGAAAATGGACTTCGATGAAGTGTGGGTTTGTGGATGAACCATAACCATGACAAACGAAGATCCGAGGATATAGATACCCTGTAATGCTTGTGACCAATTGTGATACTAACAATGTGCAGCCTAGAAAATGGACTTCGATGACAAGGATTTTGTGTGGTTGACCCATAATCGTGATGTTGGTTGTTGATGAAGTAGCAGGTGCTTACATAGCCTAGGGTGGGAGGGCACATCTACAAATAACCCAAGCCAAATGCTGCTATGCTGAAACTGATGAATGTGAAGCAGGTGCCTACTAAAGTGGGGTGGGGGGGCACGTCTCCAACAGGAACCCACTCTGAATTCTGCTCCAGAATTAAAATGGACATAAATTGATCAATATAACTAAGACTATTTATTATAACCTATTTTTGGAAGGAGAAGGACCATTTTGCATCTTCCCATGTGTTTTAAATCCTTATCTGGACACTCTAGAATCTCAAATTAGTGCTACATTTTTTCCACCGTCACAAAAGTTATGAAAAATAGTTTATTTTAAATCAACGATATCTCCCACATCTGAACTCCGATTTAACCCATTTTTTTGTTGAAAATGGGTGATTTTTCAAGAGGAACTTAGACCTACAATACATTTTCTGAAATTATACAGAAAAAATTCAAAAAATGATAAGAGAGTCATCGTCCACCAGTTGTCGTTAGAATTTTTTTTTACAACATAACTGATTTTAAATCAACGATATCTCCCTCATCTAGACTCCGATTCGACCGATTTTTTTTTGAATTTTAGTATATTTTCGAAAGGAATCCAGATCTATTATTTTTTTGTAAAATTTTCACCAAATGTTTCAGATGTGATCTGAAAACTCTCTGCCCAAAAACAATTCCTGCAAAAAAATGAAAAAAGAAAAATTCTTCCTGCTTGGCCCAAGAAAGTGCTTTGTGGAGGTTGAAGGACGTGCCTGAAATTTGTTGAATATTGCTGTGAAAATTTGAAACTGATATATGCATGAAACACTAATTCCCATGGAATTGTAACCTGCTCTGATACCACTGATCCAGATCTTGGAGGGAGGCCCCTAAGATCTAAAAGATTGAAATGGATCTTGGGGGGGAGGCCCCCAAGATGTGAAAAATTGAATTGCCAGAAGAAAAAGAGGAGAATGCTCAATAAAAAAAACCAAAAAGAAACTTTTTATTAAAATGGAGAATAACTATAAAAGCTACATTGTGGTGGACAATCTGTTCTGTTACAAAATACGACTTGTTACTTATAAAATTTTTTAGTTACAATACCACAGGTCAATTCCATGAGTGAATGAATACCATGGGTGGATGTCACAATACCATGGGAAAATACCATGGGTAAATGAATACCATGGGTGGATGTCACTTACAATACCATGGGTGGATGACACTTACAATACCATGGGTAAATTACATGGGTGGATGAATACCATGGGTTGATGCCATTTTCCATTCGGATCATGGGACCCAGGGACAGGCTGTCTGAGTGGTTGACTTGTCTCCTGAGGGGTTTATTGATGATGTTGGATGACTGTATGTGATGTTTCGTCGATTCCACTTCCTTAAGGTGACATAGGAGGTCGAATTTGATTTTAGTGGCATCTCTCCTCATGTTTACCCCGATTGGCATGGTTACTTTGGGTAGACCTGGGAGGGGGTGTTACAGATTCGTATTCGAGCATGGTTACGCTCTCTTTGGGTCATATCTAGTGGTATAGATATGGGTGGATGTGTTGGTCATGAATGCATGTCAGTTGCGTATGTGGCGCTTACACTAATGTTCCATGTGCTTATTGTACTACATCATATTGATCATGGTAGAAGTAAGGTTATCATGAGTATATGACTCGTTATACAATTATATGTAGCTTCATTACATTCTTGTATGTTGGGTTGCATTCTCGGCTATTTGATTGCATGCATTAGTCATGTAGGTTGATTACAAGAATTGATCGCTTATGCTCGACTACATGCGGTTATGCGTATGTCTAGTTGATTAGGGATTACTTATTCAGGTTGATAGTTGCATGAGGCAATGTGTATACTGGAGTAATGGTTGTTATCATGCATGAGGTCATAACAAGCATTGTTGATAAGGCCTTACATAGATGGCTAGACCTATCTAGTATGATAATTATGCATTGATGCACTTATTGATATATGCCTATATTTATTATGGTAATGTTGTACATGCATCATGCTGCTTTGATGATCTTGTAGACAAGGTATCCTCTCCGAGTATGCTAAAGTACGTTGATTTATGGTGATTTGGTTTAGCTGACATAGTATGCCTTGCAAGAAAGAGATCAGATGGCCAACAAGGTGGTAGAATACATAGAATCTCCCTATGAATCAGATGGGCAACGTGATGTGGGGCACTCTTATGACTTAGAAGACACCTTGAGAAGCCTGAAGGAAGAAATAAGGAGTTGTAAAGCAGACAATGACAAAATCATGTAGGCACAAGAGAAATAAGAATAAGTGAATGTGATATTACTTCAGAGTTTGTTAAATTTGCAGCGACAAGGACCTCTTCGGACCAGCCATGGACATGAGAATAGAACTAATGGGGCATACGGCAGCAGGTCTCATAGTAGACATAGGTCAGATAGATCTGAAACTATCAAAGATGGGAGGTTGACGGATACTACGGATAGGAGAGGTACTGGACACAAGTATTACTCTAGTTCTAGTTTTGATAGACATGATGATCATCATCACTATCATCCATACAGGAGGAATGATAGGGGATATTTTTTGGATGAGTTCAAGAAGGAAAAGCCACCTACCTTTGATGGAGATATGAAGAAATTGCAGGATGTAGAGGCTTGGCTGCTTGGCATGCATAAATTCTTTAAATTGCATGATTACTCAGAAAACATGAAAGTAAGGATAACCCTCTTTAGTCTCAAAGGTAAAGCGAATGTTTGGTGGGAAGACGTGAAGAATGTTAAGGAAATACATGAGGATGAGTTGACTTGTCATGCGTTTGAAAATATCTTCAAGAGGAAGTACTTGTCTGAGAGGTATTATGATGACAAAGCTAAGGAGTTTTATGAGATGCAGATGGGTTATATGACAGATGAGGAGTATACTAGCAGATTTTTGGAGCTGTTGAGATATGTGCCTTACCTCAAAGAGGAGAAGGACAATTTTTATGGATTCATCAGTGGATTTCTAGTTTCATACAAAGACTAGATTGAGTTTGATGAGCTTAGATCATTAGAGGAGGCCATCTGAAAGTTGAAGCATTGTTATGAGTAGTCGAAGTGAAAAGTTGAGCCTAAACATGACTTGAAAAGAAACGAAAAAGCTAAAGGAAAATGGCCACCAAAGAGAGGAAGACCTCAAGATGAAAGTGATAAAGATAATGGAGTTCCTTACAAGAGATTCAATGCAACTGAGAAGGGACATGGAGAGCAGTAGGCTAGAGGCGGTGGTAAAGAACACTTATAGTGTTGGATATGTGGTAAGGATCATCGTAAGAGGGATTTTCCGTAGAATCAGAGTGGTCGTAGACCCCAAAACTACAATGATCAAGAGGAACATACAATTGGTGATGTCAGTCATAGATTTCCTACGGTTTATGCAGTTGTGGACAATAGGCAGACTGATCAACATGCATCGATCATTGAGATGGACAGTAAGCTTTGCGATTAGGTTGTTTCTATTTTGATTGATCCTATATCTAACTATAGTTATATTAATCCTGACCTGGTGGATAAGTGTGGTTTGAGAAAATAAGTGCATGTAGAATCTTGATTGTTACAATTGGCTACCTATACGAAGAAGTGAGTTCACCATTGGGTAAGATCCTGTGCATTTGAGTTAAATGGAATGCCTACAACAACACATTTTAATGTATTACCATTGGGATTGTATAATATTATTTTGGGTATGAATTGGCTATACCTTCATAGAGCCAAAGTGGATTGCTTCATCAAGGCCATTGAGTGTGTGGATGATTGTGGGGAAAAGAGGACCTTGCAGGGAAAGAAGAATTCTACATCAGTGAGGATGGTTACCGCTATGCAGGCTAAGTGTAGTTGCAAAAAAATGTTGTGTGATGTTTGCAATACACATTTCCAGTGACAAGGGTAAGGAGGTTGAAGGTGTTAATGTATTAAGAAGGTACCTAGTATTGTAGAAGTTTCAATATGTATTTCCGGAGGAAATTAGAGAGTTGCCACCTCACAGGGAGGTAGACTTTTATATTGAGTTAGTGTCAGGGGAAACTCCAACATAGAAAGCACCTTACAAAATGACCACACCTGAGTTGGTAGAGTTGAATTTGCTGCTAAAGGAAAGTTGGATACATCATACCCAATGTATCACCTTGGGATGCACCAGTGTTGTTTGTAAAGAAGAAAGATGGTACTCTTAGATTGTGAATTGATTACATGAAACTGAATAAGGTAACAATCAAGAACATGTACCCTTTGTTGAGGATTGAGGATTTGTTTGATCAGTTAAAGGGAGCAGCAATGTTCTCTAAGATCGACTTGAGATCAGGATACCATTAGGTACATATAAAGGAAGAGGATATCTTCAAGATTACGTCCGGGACCAGGTATGGGCATTATGAGTTTGTTGTTATTCCATTTGGCTTAACTAATTCTCCAACTACATTCATGTGTTTGATGTATCACGTCCTTATTTGGACAATTTTGTTATTGTATTCATTAATGACATACTGGTATATTCTAACAATGAGGAGGAACATGTTGAACATTTAGCAGTAGTGTTGAGATTGCTAAGAGAGCATCAGTTGTATGCTAAACTTAGGAATTGCAACTTCTTTCAGACTAAGGTACATTACTTGGGACATGTTGTCTCCAAGGAAGGCATAGCAGTAATATAGAAAAGATAGGGGCCATCATGGAATGGGAAACTCCCAAGAATGTAGATGAGGTGAGATCATTTATGGGATTGGCAGGTTACTACATGAGGTTCATTTGGAACTTCTCACACATTACATATCCTATCACATCATTGCAGTGGAAAGGTAAGAATTTTTAATGGACGATGGAATGTGAAGATATTTTTGAGCAGCTTAAACAGTTGTTGACACATGCACTAGTGCTAAAGATTACGAATCTGGACCAGGAGTTTGTTGTGTGTACAGATACTTGTAAAAGAGGACTTGGTGGAGTTCTCATGCAAGAAGGACAGGTAGAGTGCTATGAGTCATGGAAACTAAATGAGCACGAGCAAGACTATCCGATGCATGATCTTGAGCTAGCAACGATTATACATCCATTGAAGATGTGGAGACATTATCTTTTGGGTAGGAGGTTCACATTAATGAGCAATCATAGTGGGATGAGGCATTTGTTTGACCAACCAAATATAAATGCCAGATAAGCTATATGGTTGGCCACCCTTAGTGATTTTGACTTTGAGATCAAATAGATCAAAGGGAAGGAGAGCTGGGTTGCAGATGCTCTTAGCAGGAAGGTATAGGTAAATCATATAGCAGCTATAAGCTCTTATGGGACAAATTCATAGGATAGGATTTTGCAGGCAGGTCAGTGGGATGAAAAATACATGGAGATCATTCATAGGTTAAGTAGAGCACAAGTACAGGTATAGGTATAGGTACAAGTACAGGTGCATGTATAGGTATAGGTACAGCTGCAGGTACAGGCACATGGGATCAGGATGCACACTATCATCTCGCGATAGATGTCTTGGTGAGGTTTCGAGACATGATCTATGTGCCAAGTTGCAGTGAGCTCATGAAGCTTATCTTAAGGGAGTTTCATGTTAAACCATATTCAGGTCACCCAGGTTATCAGAAGACATTGATGAAGGTAAATAAGTTCTATTATTGGCCGAATATGAAGAAAGAAGTGGTTGAGTTTGTGGATAGATGCTTAGATTATCAGTAGGTAAAGGCGGAGTGCAAGCATCCAGGTGGTCTACTACAACCTATAGGGATTCTAGAATGGAAATGGGAGGTCATTTCCATGGATTCCATTATAGGTATTCCAAGGACAGTGAAGCAACATGATTCTATTATGGTCGTGGTTGACAGGTTGAGCAAGGTAGCTCACTTCATTCAAGTAAAGACTACATATTTAGCTAGTGAGGTAGCACAGGTGTTCATCAAAGAGATAGTGAGACTACATGGTGTTCCAAAGAACATTGTGTCAGATAGGGATGCAAAGTTCACTTCTAAGTTTTGGAAGGAACTATTTTTAGGCTTGGTTACAAAGTTGACCTTCAACACAATTCATCATGCGCCGACAGATCGTCAGATAGAGAGGGTCAACAAGATCTTGGAAGATATGTTGAGGATGTACATGATGTACCAACATAGGAAATGGGAAAAATATCTACCATTGGTTGAGTTCGCATACAACAATGGTTATCAGGAGTCATTGAGGATGAGTCCTTTCAAGGCATTGTATGGGTAGAAATGTAACACTCCCATCAGCTAGAGTGAGATAGTGAATAGGGTATTTATTGGACCGGACATGTTGGCAGACATGGAGCAGGAAATGCAGGTTAAAAAGAAGAATCTAAAGGTAGCACATGATAAACAGAAGAGTTATGTAGACCAGCATAGGGTGTTCAAAGAGTTTCAAGTTAAAGAGCATGTGTGTTTGCGCATCAAGCCCAAGAAAATCTCTTTGAGGATTGGTTCATGTGCCAAGTTGGCACCATGGTATTGTGGGCCTTTCGAGATCCTTGAGAGGATTAGACCAGTGGAATATCAACTTGCACTGCCTCCAATAGTGAAAATCCATGATGTTTTCCATATTTCATTTCTTAATAAGTATATACAGGATGTTAATAATGTTATTAATTGGTTTGTATTGCAGGTGGAGAAAGAAGGAGAGTTCCAATCGGAGCCTCAATGCATACTACAACGGAAAAATATCATTCTCAGGAACAGATCCATAGAGAAAGTTAAAGTGGAGTGGAAGCACTTTGGGTTTGAAGAAGCTACATGGGAGATAACAGATCAGATGTGGGCCCTATATCCATCATTGTTTGCCAGTTGAGGCAGAGAAATTTTGGTTTGATGTTGGTTTATGTTTGGCATATGTTTTGTTGACATTTTTATATTTGTATATGTATATGTATATGGATGTAAATATCGCCATGAGATAAGTTATAAAGATCAAATAAGTGCTATGGGTGTCATATTATTATGATTGTTATGTTGTCATGTTTTCATGATGTTTTTCTTTTGAGAAGGTCTTTCATTGTAAATACTGCAATGAGCCAAGTTATAAAGTTCCATAGGCATTGTGTTTTCTTTTCGGTGTTTTTGCTGAGGTATTGGTGTGGTTTAAAACTGAGGATGGTGTTCCCCAAGGGGGAGGGTTTTGTAACAACCCTGCTAAAAAGTTCATGTAATAAAAGTTAATAAAGGCAACATAAGACCACGGTTAAGGGACACTTATTCCAAGTTGAATGTTGGGAAAATATATCCTAGTGGGCATCACTGGATGTGTGTTTTCACTAAGAAAATTGGCAAAGGCATAAAAAGAAAAAAAGGAATTTTTGGCACATTTATTTATGAAAATAAAGGAAATTAGGAGAAAAGGAAGGCAAAAGGTCACATGTTACATGTGAGGAGGAAATTGAAGGAAAATAATGGAAAATAAAGAAATTAGAGGCCCCATGCATAAAAAGGCTTTTGAGGATTGTCAAGTTCAAGTTTGGAGCTCTTTCATTATTTTCTCTCTCTCACTCTCTTGGTCACTTAGAGTTTTCTTGGTGCACTCTAGTTTGAAGCAAAGGACAGGAAAATCAAGGAAAGGAAAGGAAAAGAAACTAAGGATCAAGGAAAGGAAAGCAGGATAAAGCAACTTCAACATGAATACTTGCAGGTAACCTTTTGCATGTGTGATTTCCTATCTGGTTTAGACATGCATGGCTTTGCATGTTGGTGTATGGTTCTCTTGTTGTCGGTGGCATGGTTTCGTCGGGTTATGATAGTGGTTTTCAACCTAGCCTAGCCTTTTTCCGGATGCCATGGTAAGTTGGGATGTTTATTCGGTTTTGGAACTTTGGAATTGTCAGATGGATTTTGGAATTCGGGGTGAAGGTGGTCTCAAGGTTATTTCCCAAAGGCCTAGGAATCCCTTGACCGGTTTTCTCGGGATACATGGTAAACACTGAAGGAGCAGTCTTAGTTTAGGGCCTAGTGATCTAGGTTTGGATTGCAGTAATTCCTGAGAGACAAGGAGACAAAAAATTCCTCAAGGATAATGATGGATTCTAGATGGCATTCCAAGTTCTGTTCGGTTGTGATCGGAGCATCGATTTTGGTGTGATCACAATTTGATGAGGGTGGAGGTGGTTTAACCTTTGGATTCCCTTGGTTGTTCTATGAGATCCCACATTCATGCTTAGAATATGGCAAGGGGGGGACTGACAGAAAGAGAGATTTGGTTCAGCCATGTCTATGGTCGAGTGGTATATGAAATCCTGAACCTGGTCAGATTTGCCTATGATTAATAAAAGCTAATTTCTCTTAATTTTGCATTGATTTATATGTGGATTTGATAGATGTCATATCTCTGGTATTATATGGTTTTATGCTGGTTATAAGCATGGTTGAATGACTAGTTTATGTCATGGTTATTTCATATATTTACTTGTAACTATTAAATGAATGGATGCAAGACCTAATTAATGATGTAGTAGTTCAATGGAGGAGGAGGTGATCCTTTTGGTTATGTTTCATAAGTGGTTTCAGTCATTTATGCTCTGTCTTGTATCCTAGACCTTTAGGTTGCATTGATTCCAAGTGTTTAAGATAATGTCAGTCCCGATTTGGGATGCTCAGTCCTAGTCCTAAGAGTGAATTTTGATTGATCAATATTTTTATCATGTTTTTAATGATTTTTGAAAGTTACAACAAGTTCTAGGCAGAGGCTAGGATTATGGGCTAGAAAAGTGCCTTAAATCCTGGGGTCGCTGGCACAAAATTGGCAATTCTGAACCACAGTCACTGGTAGGCAGGCCTGTGAGAGAGACTTTGAGTTGTTGGTTGCTCCCTTGCCCATAACATGAGAGCGATTGAGGGCTAAGAGCTACATAATAGCAGTGGGACCTAGCGACAGGTTGTCTGAGTGGTTGACTTGTCTCATAAGGGGTTTGTTGATGATGTTGGATGACTGTATCCAATGTTCCATCAATTCCACTTCCTTAAGGTGACATAAAAGGTTGAATCTGATTATAGTAGCATCTCTCCTCATGTCTACCCTGGTTGGCATGGTTACTTTGGGTAGACATGCGAGGGGGTGTTACAACATCTTATTCAACTTGTTGTCTATTTCCATAGAGACCATCCTAGACGAAACAATCCCACATGAAAACCATGAGGAACACTCGTACCTAAGTTCCAAGCATACTTGCATCTAGTGTTCTCGGTCTTCCTGAAGGAAATATTCTTAGAGGAAAAACCCGGGAACTACCACATACAAGTTTTGAGGAACCTGTATCTGCGGTCTCCAGACTCATTTTAACTAAGATTCACACAAATGATGCAAATTATTGTAGAATATTAAAAACCTAATATCCCAACAACTATAAGCTCGAAAATAAATGATTACATTCATACCATCAGTTGACTAGTAGAACTATTCCGAATTCGTCAAATTTGATTTAAATGTAGATTATACCAATCACCCTACATGTTTTCAGGAAACTAATTAATGTTTTCATTGTTTTAATACGATTGCCTAACCAGACCTTTATCACAAAACTATGGAGAATACTTGCACCTAAGTCCTCAATGAACTTTTGTCCGAGGTTCTCAGGCTTATTTTATGCAACATTTGCGCAACAACTAGGTATTGAAACACATTGCTAATTATGCAAATGGATTCACCACCAAGAAAGAATTATTTGATGAGCGAGAAACCACTAACGACCTGAGTCAGTATGTTGAAAATATGCATAAAGGCCTATCTATCAGCCAAGCAAATACTTAGAGATATTAATGTTAATGAGAACAACTTTATCCCGGATGAAACCTTCCTAGACAAAAAACACATAAGAAAATTGTACCCAAGTTTCGAGGAGAATTACATGTTAAACGAAATAATTTCATGCCAAAAGAAGCATTCCTACATGAAAACCATATAGAACAATCATACCCAAGTTTTGGGTAGACTTGAATTCGACATTCTCGGGGTTAATTTATCTAACATTTTCACAAAAACTAGATATGCAAACATGCTCCCGACCAAGAAATAATTAATTGATGAGAGAACAACAAACAAAAAACTAATTCAACTTGTTGACTGTGGCCATAGAGACCATCCCAAATGAAACATTCCCACATGAAAACCAAGGAGAAAAATCGTACCTAAGTTCCTGGTAGGCTTGCATTTGAGGTTCCTGGTCTTCTAAGAGGAAACCTTCTTGGACGAAAACTTTGGGGGACCATTGCATCCAAGTTCCAAGGAACATGTATATGGGGTCCCCTGACTTATTTTATATGAGATTTGTGCAATGATGCAAATGATCATAGGATCTTAAAAACCTAAGATCCAGAGAACTGTAAGTTTGAAAAAAAATGATTACAACCATACCACCAGCTTACTGGTAGAACTATGTAGAAGTCACTAGATTTGACATAAATGTAGATTATGCAACAGTGAAAAGCTTTAATGTCCAATACTAATCCTAAATAACAAGGATTTAATGTCACCGAAATTTGAGGTTGAGATGTATGAGGGAAAAGGGAGGAACTTGCAGAAGCAGCAGTGATTGTAGAGGGATCAGGTGTTCTTTCAGAAATAAGTTCAGATTGTATTGAATTTTGTAAATGTCCGTCAATTGAAACACTGATAGCTTCAAGCTGTAATTCCTCAATAAATACTGGGTTTGGACCAAGTGGGACAATTCAGTGTCAGAATGTTACAAACAAAGAGGTCTCAAATTGCTCATCAAAAGGTTCGTCCTCAAGATAAATCCAAATCATAGGGTAGGATCTTGATCTGTAGATGGGCCGAGAACTAGCAGTACTTGCTTGGCTTTCCTGTCTCATAAGAATTCTGGGAATCATATTGGGGTTCTCAAACACAGGTGGTGGATTTGGATAAGGATTTGACCTAGTGTAACGAGTCCTTTCTGAAGCTAGATTTCTTGGTTTTGATTTTCTGAATTAATGTCAACAACAACTTCTGTGATTTCTTTAAGATGTTTCAGATTTGAATTAAAAACCTTCCTAAAGATTTGTTTAACTGAGGAACTGGTTCATGTTCAGTTCATAAACTAGACCGGAGATAGACTGAAGCAGCATTCATATACTTATGCCTTGCAAAGCAAGAGCAGTTCGAAGGCTACTTGGCTAACTTCAGGCTCCGTCTATAGTTTATAAAGTAAACAATAATAATAACCAATTTTCAGTCCCCAGTGGAGTCGCCACTATTTTATGACTCAGATTTTCCCAGAAGTTGTAAGAAGGAGAAAGGGGTCCGAGGTAACCACAAACCAATCTTTTAGATACAAAATCTAGCCATTTTGTATCCAGAGAGGGCTCTCTCTTTAAGTTTTAGCTTTGTTCTATAAGGTTTTAGGCTAGTTATTAGAGCTTGGGATTTTGTTTGAATTTGTTGGTGAAATCCAATAACAGAGGGGTAGAATTGAATAGTTAGTCCATTGGGCTAATGGAGTCAAGGAAAATGGCTCAATTGGATTTGGTTTCTCAATAAAGGATGGGTTCACTGGGCAAGATAGCTGAACAGAGAACAAAAAGAGACTTAAAAGATGGAATGGGCTTAAAAGGGTTGAAGGGCAATTAAGAATCCTTCAACATGCTTTAAGAGAGTAGAACATGTCCAATCACCAATAAAGAGCAATTAAGAATTCTTTACTAAATGATTAAAATAGATAAACTAGGAAACAAGAGCAATTAAGAATTCACTGTTTATGCTAGTTTAGAAGAAAACATTGAGAACAAAAACGATTGAAGTCAGATTGCCCTTAAGCACTTTTTGAATTATTCTTTTTCATTTTAATATTTAGATATGGAACATAATGAATATAATAAACCAGAAAACATTAACACATGAGATATAATATACTTATTTGTTTGATGTCCAGCACATGAATCCTGTGAAAAGTCCTTTACATCAATCCTTCATCCAGCCAACCATGAAACATTTATCCAACAACACTTTTTATTCCAAAATAATCAGTTTTACAGCAATGTCAAAGAATCCACCCTCAATACTCTAAACGGGGGAGTATTTATACACAAACTTTACAATAAAAATATCTCATAACAAAGTGAAATATAAACTAAGATGACTAACTAGAAGTTACATGAAAATAGGGCTAGATAGTCTCGTAGATAACAGGTAGAGGCAAACAGATGGTTTGCTATCCCTATTCTTGAGAGTGTTCTGGAGTTAGGCCCTATGATTTGGCCTCTTGCTGTCTTTGATGTAACTTTATGATGGCTGCTCTGTTTTTATCTACTTACTGATACACTTTTCCTGCATCTGATACTCTTTACCCTTTGATCTCTGTTTATCCTCTTTCACCCCCATTGACTGTAGTAAATAACCAAAATTTACTTTTTACCAAAGAGGAATTACAAAATTTCTAACATTTCTTCCCACCATTTTGGCTGTGGTATTTTGGTTTTCCGAAGTTTTCTGAGGGTTTCATCTGCTTTGGTGTACCTAAAAAAGGTAGGCTGAATAGGAAACAAGTGCTTTATTTCATGCTCAACATAGAATAGATTCTCTAGACTGGCATAGAGAACTCTGCCTGTAGGGAGTGCTTTTATTCCTGATCCACTTGTTGATGAACTTGCTTGATTACCTACATATTGATTTAACTTATCCACATAATCTATATGCCTCATTAATTTGGCATTAATAATTAAAGGACTAGGTAACCCTTTACTCTGCAAAATACCAAATCTCTCCATAAAAGCATTAATTTCCTCCTGCATATCATGGCATCTTCTCTCTAAATTTTGCATCAGAGTCCTTTTTGTTAATACCCTTTTGAATTTAAGAATGGTGTCTGTCCCGTCTTCAATGCCTACTTCTTGAAGTTGGTACTTATTCTTGTTATTCAAAAAAATGTATGAGCTTGGTGGCTTCCTTAGGCATTTTTCCTAATTCTGCTCTTGTCTTCTAAATCTCTTCTCGGGCTGCCTTTACCAATTCTATCTGCTCAAAAATTATTTGGATTGATGGCCAAACATCATTTATTAACTGAATGATGCTGGCCCAAAGAATTTTCTTAATTTCTGCAAGAGGCTTGTCAAAAGTAAGATCATTTTCTAATGATTTCACTTTGTTTTCTAATCCTTTAATCTCTCTTGATTTTTTTGCAACATTTATCTTTGAGAGATCATACCTTTGCTCTAAGTTGGCATACTACTCTTTTACCTTATTTAGCTCTAAACCTTGTAGTTTCATGTCCTCCATTGATTTTATTAGTTCCTCTGTGCTCAAATTGGTAGTGCTGCCCTGTGCTGTGCCTGCTGTTCCTGTTGTTGCTGTACCTGCTTTTGTAGTTGGACTTGTAATTGTCTCAGCTGTGGTTGCTGGAATATTTGGTGCCAGAGCTGCACCAAGAGTTGAAGGGACGACAGTTGAGACTATTGGTATCACGTTGGGAGGCTGAGAGGTCGACTCTCCTTGCTTGTCCTTTAATGATTTTCTAATGCTTGCTCTGTCTCATTCAATCATTCATTAAGTTTTAAGAGCAAATCCATTAGCTCTTTTTCAGATTTTTGCTTCATGATCTCATCAGTTTGTGGATGCCTTGAAGGAGGCAGCTTTAGCTATTTCCTCAAGGCAGCAATATCTTCATCTTTCTTTTTGATTAATGCTTCTACACCCTTCACATCTTTGGGATCATGTCCCAATCCAATAATTATTTCTTCTAAATATTTTATTTTTTATCTTTGGCCTGTGAGGAGGCTTTCTCTAGATGTAATTGGACAGTTGTATTATTCAGAGAATTCTCCAGTCTTTGGGCCATCATAGCTTTACCAGTCAGTGTAGAAGAAATCATTCCTCTTGTTTGTTTGTACAACTCAATCTGGTCCAAAGGATGAAGGTCTGATGCCATGACTTCAAAATTGGTTCTGAGATAATCTGCTACTGATTGAGGCTATGGTACCTTCAGTTTAAAGTAACTCATTATCATTTTTCCCTCTTTGATGTAATAGGCTGACATCAGTCTGTTTTGATTAGAGAGAGCCATATTCAAATATTGATTGTAAACCTGAAGCCTCAATGGATAATTTCTAGCTTTTATTTCTGTAAATGTTTTCTTGATATTTGAGGCATCTTTCTCTGGTGGCCTGAATGATGATACCTCTGCACTTTGTTGTCTTTCTAGGTCTTGTCTCTATGAGCTAGTGGATGTTCCTCCTACTGGAAAAGTTTGCTGACTATCTGCCCTTTCTCTTCTCTGGTTATATGTAGTCTCTTCAACAAATTTCTTCTCTGAAAGGGGACTTAGTCTTTTCCTTTTTGTACCAGGCTGTCCTTAAGGTCCATTGGCAGGGGTAGTTGTTTCCATGTCTCTCTTTTTATTTCTTTCCTCATTTAGGGGAATTTGTAAAATTGGAGTTTCTCCCACATTGCCCTGAGTGGGAGGAGTGTGTATTTGGGCCTATTCTTTGGAAGTTTCAGGCTACTTAGACATTATAGACTATTTTGTGACTTGAATTCTGGTCCCTAGTTCCTTGCCTTTTACTGTCCCTATGGCTGGTGTGCTGGTTTCCTGTGAAGGTTGCTGAGATGTTCCAGTAGTAGATGCACCAATTCCTGATCTTTGTACCTGCCCAAAATAATCTAGGTCAAGTGTTTTCTCAAGATCTCTCATAACATTTTCAATATTGACCTGTTCACTATCATTTTCTACTAGGGTCTCTTCCCTCCATTCATCCATATTTGAAAATTGTTCAATCTCTGGAATCCTATGGTGAACGTGTGGTGACAATCTGTTCTTCATTCTTTTGTCACAGATAAAGTTGTTAGGGTCATATGGTATCCACCCAAAACTTTTGTGTAACTTAAGATGATCTTCTAAAATTCTTTTTGCTTCTTTCCAGGCCTCCCTAGTGTTGCAGACAAAAGGGCCTAGCTGATTTTTGATTCTAAGCTAAGATTTCTTCTTGGCATTATAAAAATGGACTAGGTCTGCATTTATCATTTGCTTGAAATATTCCAATGCAAAGAGTCTCATTGGAACATACTTTGGTAGCTTAAAAGGGTAGATCTCACACCCATATATCCTGATTTCTGTATGGTTCTTATATAGGTACCAATCACCTATCCTGTACTGCTTGGAAAGCTGGAGGATCTTCTTAATATCACCACTGATCTTAGGAGGGGAAACTCCTGTCAATAAGGTGGTTGCTGGATGAACAAATTGATCAATGAACTCATTATAGGAGTAAGGGGACTCGAAGGATGCATGGAATATGGGACTCCAAAAATTAACAGACCTTGGATTGCCTTTGGTACCAAGTTTCATGATAGGGAAAGGAAAGTTTTCTGACTGATAATACAACATGAGATGATATATGAAGGTAGTATACTTGAAAACTCCTGCATTGTCCAATCTCAAGAACTGATCATGAATCTTGTTAGCAATGTAGGAGGCATAATCATACTTAACAGCAGGGGGTTGTCTAGGAGTAAAAATTGACAATAACACTAGGGTTATATCATCAGCATACTCACTAGTGTTAAAACCCATAACTAAAGATATCATATCAACAATAATTCTTCCCACCTCTGTAAAGAAGGTTTGCAGATAAGGAGGTGGGCCCTTGGGCTGATGTTTCTGTAACATGAAAGTCTGACAGATGCGGTTCAGTTCTAACTGAGACAATTGAGTGGATTTCTCAAGTAAATATCCCATAGAAATGGGAGTGAGAGCTTGACTGGAGTGGAACTGTAACATTTCATTGATGGATTAAGCAGTTATTGGGAAGAGGATTGTTTGGCTTGGGGACATAACTGCTTTGAGGTTAGGGTTGTAATTGGCTTGGCATTCATGAATTATATCTGGGAAAACATGGACTGAGGGGAGGAAATACATGGGAAGGTTAGATTCCCATAGTCCTAAGATGTCAAAGCCATTTAGATAATTGTCTCTAGCTTGGCAAAAGACTTTAAGATGGTTTATATCAGTGGATAAGTCTTTTATCTGGAAGTCTTTATCCGCAAGAGGTAGATAGTCTAAGTATTTGTGAGGAGCATTCATGGGTGTAACATTCAGAGCTACAGGGGTTTCCATTTCTGGTTCTCGTGTATTCAGAAAGGAATTTGGGTTTTTTGTGAAAATGGGCAAAACAACAAGTCTGGGAACTTATATAGTGAAACCAAGACTTAATTTGCAATGAATTTTGGCATTTTATGTGGAATTGCAGTGTAAAACGTGAACTTGCAGGGTTTCGGCGGAAATTGGATAAATACCTATGTTCGAGGAGTGAACAGTGCAATGGCAGGTATTGGTAGTGGATAATAGGTTCCGGGCTACGTCGGCTGCGAGTTTCTTAGCAAGGTGGCGATTGGAAACCTTGGACAGTTGACTTGGACGTTCTTTGCATGGAAGCGCAGTTTGTAGTACAGAACAATGAAAATGATGTTTTGTTTGTTTTATTTAACAAAGTCAAGGTTGGTGGGGGTTTTTTGTTTTTCGGGCAGATGACTTGCGCGGGAAATGATGTTTTGTCATATGCCGAGGGCGGTAAGCGTTATGGTATCACACCGCTTTTGGGGCTGGGCAGTATTCGGCCGAGAGCCAGCAATTCCACAAGTTTTTTGACGCGTGGCGGAGGCACTGTGCAGAAACTGCTTGGTGATCGCGTGTTAATGCGCGGTCACAAAGTGGTGCGCGATATCGTTAATGGCCGTTGGATGATGGAGGCATGATCAGATGGTTGACGAGAGGCACGATGCGGTGGGGTTTAATGTGAGCGGGCCCGACCCAATTAAGAATTTTTTAATTGTATCTGGGGTGATATGATTGGTTGGGGGGGGTTCTTAATTAATCGTAAGGGTTAATTAATCCCAATTAACACAGCGAGGGAATTAGGCTGTTAACTAGTTACGGGTTAACTAGTTAATCCTATTAAAACGTATTTATGGTTATAATTAACCAAAGTGGTAGAATATATAAATTTTTGGGATTTTTATATATATTTAAATATTACGAAAAAAGGGCGAATATGTGTGGGATTTATGTAATATAAGTTAGAAATGAATATGAAAAATGTAATGGAAAAGCGCTAAGAAAAAACATTAGAATTGTTAATTTAACTTTGGCTTAAATGGAAAACTTTGTTTTTGTGTGATATTGTGTATTTTTCCTAAGTAAAATAGGATTTTACTTAGGAAAATACTTATGAAGTTGAATAAATGATTTATGGATGGTTTTAAGCACTTAGGCCTTTTTTAAATTATTGGGCCAAGGGTCCGGTCCCTCCAAAAGTCAGAGAAATGCTCCGAGCCCCTCCAATTTATCAAATACCTTAGCACTTAGTGGAAATTAATGAATAATTAGAGAAAACAATAAGGGGAGTTAATTATTCTAACTTTACTTTGCTTGAAATGCTTTCAATGTACTACATGCCTTGGCCTGGTGATGAAAGTGATAAATAAACACATTTAGAGACATCATTCATCACATATGATTCTGCAACATCAACTACCTACCCTACCTACTTACCCTAGCATTTTTAATTCTTTATTTGGGTGCACTTAGATTGGCAAACCCTTATCAAATCTTCCTTTTCATTTACATGGAAAAACTTATCTAAATCTGCACTTATTACATCCAATGGCTCAGATTAAACTGTTGAGCTCCTTTTTATTTACTCTACCTATTTGCTTATCTGCCAAGATTACACTGTTTGGTTAGATATTTATTCTCTATTTCTACAGCATAAAATTGAAAAATGAATTAGCCAAGTTTAAACAGTTTGACTATTCATGAATTGTGGCATAAGTGACAAGCTGCACACAATTTGTTTTATTACACAAAGTGAAAAAGTAGTGGCCTTTAGACTTGCACACTTTCTTGGTATTTCTTTTGATTGGGGTTCATTTTTTTCATTTTTTCGACCATTTTTATTCTTTTTACCCTTTGATTTTTCTTTTAGGGTATATCCTCTTTACATTTTTTAAATTTTTTGATTTTTTTTGAAAATATGGAAAACCTTTGCAACAAGAAAATGTATGAACATATTACAGAGCTTATCAAGTCAATCATGACATATGACACCTATTAGTATAAGGGCCTAACAGTGGCTCCACTTGGGGATGGCTTTTCCCAGTAAAAAGTCAAAAACAGTAGATCAGATGGCCTCTAAATGACTTTGACTGTGTTATGCAATCTTCTTTTCATGCTGCTTTATTATATATATGACAATAATACCTCTGAAGCTTAGGGACTTCTCTTCGGGCTTCAACTTCACAAGTTACTGTCCAATACAGCAGTGACAGTACAAAGGATATAGTGTCTGCAAGTTAATCATCATGGTAAACTTAATAGGTTGGATCAAAGTAATGTTTTACCATTCGACCATTGACTAGTCCTTCTTCTGGTGTTGTAACATCCAAGTTCTTCAAATAATATGTATTGTTTCCTTGTAGAGCTTGGATAATGTATGGACCTATCCATAGGAAGTCAAACTTCCCATGTTTCCCCTTGTCCTCTTTTCTGGAATCCCATTTTAACACTTTGTCTCTAGGGTGGAAATCTGTTGCTTTAGTTCTTATGTCAAATATCTTCTTGAGCTTTTCCTTCCATATTTGGGATCTCTGATACACCTCCTCTTTGGTCTACTGTAAATTGATGGTCTGATTAATCCTCCTTTGGATATCATTGGGTTCCACTTGAGCTTCTTGAAGTAGTTTCATAACAGGAACTCCTAATGATGAAGGGAATACTGCCTCCATGACATAGACTATTCATAAGGACTAGTGCCAATGGATTTCTTGGTAGTAAGCCGGTCTACCCATAGTGCATTTATCAGTTTCTTATGCCAAGTATTTTTATTTTCTTCCAACAATTTGTTAATGATATTTATGAGGCTCTTGTTGGAGGATTCAGCTAGTCCATTTCCTTGTGGATAATAGGCCGTGGAATGGCCTAAGATAATGTGATATTTATTACAAAAACTTATCATCTTTCTGGATTTAAAAGCTGCAGCATTGTCATTTATGATTTTTGTGGGGTAGCTAAATCTGGATAATATGTTGGTTTCTAGGAAACTTATGATCACTGTATCTGTGGCCTGTCTAGAAGGTATGGCCTCTATCCATTTGGTAAAGTAATCAATGGCAGTAAGGATCCATTTATGTTGGCCAGAGGAGGGAGGGTGGATTTCTCCAATGAAGTCAAGACCCCATTGTTGGAATGTTTTTTCAGTAGCGATGGGTTTCAGGGGTAAAGGTAATAGTTTTCTCTTGCCCTCAAAAGTTTGGCATTTATGGCAAGAGGTAACAAATTTTTTCACATCAGCAAACAAGATTGGCCAATAGAAACCAACCCTTAAGATCTTATTTGCAGTCAATTTCCAGTAGATGTGTCCACCACAGTCTCTTGTATGAAAATATTGAAGTGTCTTGTCAACTTCATTCTTTACTAAACAATTTAATAAGATTCCTTCATGATTTTCCCAAAAAAGAGCACTATCTAAAATACAAAAATTTAGAGCTTTCATCTTTAAAAATCTACTTTTTGTTCTAGACAACCCTAGAGGAGTCTGCAGGTTTTGTAACACATAAATTATATCAGCATACCAAGGGGAATCTAAGAAGGCCTGGCTGATTTGTGGAGTCGCCATCTCCTGTTCGTCGTCCAATTCATTTATATCCAGGGCTTGGAAATTGGTTTCTACCATAAGTTTGGCCAATCCCTGTCCTTTTATCAACTTGGTAGGTTTTATTTCAATATCATATTCTAAAATGGTAGCAATCCATTTACCTCTTTTGTCCTCAATTCTATCCCGGGTCAGGATGTCCTTGACAATAGTGTTTGGTACATATGCTACCACATGAGAATACAATATATAAACTCTAAAGTCCTTAATTGCTTTAACAAGTGCAAATGCCTGTTTTTCCATGATTTTGTATTTCAATGATGCATCTCTAAGTGCTTTACTGAAGAAGGCTATAGGTTTTTCACATCCTTGGTCATCCTTTTGTAGTAAAACAGCTGCTATAGTGTGCTCGGAGGCAAAAGAAAAAATTATGAAATATCTATCAAATTGTGGACTTGTAAGGACCGGTGTTCTGGTCAAAGCCATTTTAATTTCTTCAAATGCTTGTTTGGCTTCTACTGTCCATTTAATACTTGAGTCCTTTCTTAACATATCATTAAGTAGCCTAATTATTTCTGCTAAGTTAGATATGGATCTTCTCAAGAAATTTATCTTTCCCAAAAAGGCTTGAAGTTCCTTGATGCTTCTAGGATGAGGTATCTGTAAAATTGCTTCTATTCTAACAGGGTCAATTTGAATACCATCCTTTGAAATGATGTGACCTAAGAGCTTACCTTCTTCCAAGCCAAATAAGGACTTCTTAGGATTTAAAGAGGTACCATATTTTCAGCATTTAAGGAATACATGTCTGAGATGGTCCAAATGCTGCTTATCTGACTTAGAAAAAACAGTTAGGTCATCTAGATATATGACAAGAAAATAATGAATCTCTTTAGCAAATGCAATATCCATTGCTCTCTAGAAAGTAGCTCTTGCATTTTTAAGCCCAAAAGGCAATTTAATATACATAAATGTGCCCCATGGTGTGGTAAAGGAAGTTTTTTCTTGATCATCAGGATGAACTAGAATCTGGTTATACCCTGAAAATCCATCCAAAAGTGAAATCCTAGAAGCTCCCACTACCCTTTGTAAAATATGATCCATCTGAGGTAAAGGATAATTATCCTTTAAAGAAACTTTGTTCACATTTCTCAGGTCTACACATAGTCTTATTTCACCAGTTTTCTTCCTAGTAGGTACTAAATTAGATACCCACTCTGAAAATCTTATAGGTGCAATTATCCCTGTCTCATACATATGTTTAATCTCTTTCTCAATCAGTGGTAGTAATACATGGTTGATTCTTTTGAGTTTCAGTTTGAATAGTTTCTAGTCTTCTTTCAAAGGTATGGTATGCTAAATTATTGAGGCATCATATGATTTCAAATCCTCATAACTCCAAGCGAAGACATCCTGGAATTCTCTCATGAGTTCAACATATTTTAACTTTTGGTCAGGAGGTAAGGACTTTGATAGTTTTACCATTTTTGGATTTTCTTGTGTTTCTAAGTTATATTCTTCAACGCCTGATTTTAGTGGTTCCATATTTTGCTTCTTAGGAATGTTATTGGAGTCGAAGAGGTCCTCTAGAGGGGTTAATCCCTTGGGAAAATGATTGTCTTTTAGATCCATGACTTCTGTTTCTTCTTCATTTATCTAATCAAAGTCCATCTATTTTAAGTCTTGAAATTCCTGTTTGGTGAAAGTCGTGGGATGAAGCATTTGAATTGAACTTTCTTCTACAATGTTGGCATCTACTTCATCTATCTGTTTAGTAGCATTAATATCTATGTGACTATGAGAAAATTCTTTATCTAAAGTCAGAAAGTTATTAATTTGCTCATCATTTTCAAAAACTTGCCAGTTCTTTAGATTGTCAGGGATGGCTGGCCTATGCTTAATTTCAACAGTGAACTGGTGGTTAGGCTCGAAAGGTAATTTATAGGTACTGGCAAACATGGCCAGACTGTGAGTATGTAAGTTGTGCTTTCTAGATACTACTGCAAGCTGAGTTTCCAAAAAAGTATTAAGAATCTCTATAACTGTTCCCCTATAGTATCCTAACCTAGAATCTCTAATAAGGTACTTTCCTTTAATCTGATTAATAATTAATTCTGAATCACCTATAACAGAAACTCTAATTGCTCCTAGCCTTTTTACAAGTTTAAGTCCTAGCAAAAGAGCTTCATACTCTGCCATATTATTGGTGCATTTAAAATTCAGCTTGTAGGCATGGCCTTCAGCATGGTCATTTTCTGAGTTATGCACCCAAATTCCTGCCCCTGCCCCTAATTTATTGATTGAACCATCAAACTCTAAGTGCCAAAGAATTTCATGGACATAATTAGTGTCAAGGGTAGTGGGAATTTGTTTAACTGGGGGCTTCAGTTTTTCATTCTCCTCAAGTTTATCTTTGTCATCTGATTTGTTATTTGTATATGAGATTTCCTGGATCTAAACACTTGTTTTTCCTATTTCAATTTCTTTTGGTTTTGCTGTTAAAACTTGTTCATTGTTGGCAGGATCGATTTCGGCATTGTATAGAATAAATGAATCCATACCTGAGTGTACTGAATAGATCGGGAAATTTTGTGGTTTCTCCTGGCTACTTACTACATATTTCATTAATTTCTCTCAGTATAGCTTCTTAGGTTGGCCGAAAACAGAGGTAGTAGCATACGACATGTCCAACTGCAGTGATCCTTGAAGTTTAGCACCCCAGGACCTGGATAATAACATTCCATATTTTGGAGGAATATTTGCTACTACTATATCCATCAAGATTGTTTTAGCAGGGTACTGAACTAAAGAAACACACAAGTCTTTTATTAACCCTAAACATCTCACTTGGCTTGAATCAAAATAAAAGAGACCTTTATAAGGTCTAGTGATGTCAAGATCTAATTTCTCCATTACAGACTTGGGCATTAAATTGTGAGATGCCCCAGAATCAAACATGGCATTATGGAGAATTTTGTCATGAATACTTAAACTCACATAGAAGGGAGGAACACTTCCTTCTAGGTGCTTTCGATTCACTGCAGGGCCAAAAATTAGTTCTAGTTGGTCGTCAAAAACATTCACAGAGTCTTCGGTTCCATTGATTTTAAGTGATCTATTGATTTTTTCTCGGTAGGCATCATGTTTAGCTAATTCAGACAGTGGAACAACTACCTTTAGTTTGCCTACTGCGGCTTCCATATTGAAAGGTTTTGCAATTTGGGCTTTAGTGTTTTGAACAGTTGGATTCTCTCTATTTTTTGGGTTCTCAGTTTTTTTGTCTTTTTCAGGAGTAGGGTCAACATTTACATTTTCTCCTAAATTAACTTCTGGAGGTTCTTCCACAGTTGCCTTAGAGGTAAGGGGAATGGAAGAGTCTCTGTTATTCTGTTGATTGTCAGACACATCTACTATTATGGGATTAGAGGGTTATTATTAGGTCTAGAAAAAATTTGTACATGTGGAGGTACTGCTTTACCTTTGACACGCTGTTTTGGACCTTTCTATTTGTTTTTATCAGGAACATCAATTATTCTACTTCTCAAATTATACTGTTTGTGTACTTCGTAGGTAGCTGTGTCATATCCCTCCCTGAAATCAAATGATTCTCCTGACTAAGTTTGAAATTGTTTGAGAATATGAGCCTCTTGATCTTCTTGAGTTAGAAAAACTTCTCCTTCATTGTTAAGTCCCATTAGATTGATTTGAGTATCTTCAGGGGGATCCTGGGAGCTGGAAGCTTCTATGTAATTTTCTTGGAAAGGGGGTCTAATGTTATGATTAGGACAAGTTTTCCCAGGGTTCATATTTTGGTTTTTTTGGAAATTGGGCTTCCTCCCCGTAATGGCTGGCTGACCATCCCAAGGTGATTTTCTTTCTATTGTTTCCACTCTATCCCATAATCTTTCCATTCCTTTGATTATAGCATCCAGTTTTTGTTCCACAGGTGAAGATTCTTCTTTCAGTGGTATCCTTCTTTCACTTCTAACCTTCGCATGTTTTGACATCAGATTAGCCTCAACACTGACAAATATACTTTGCATTTCTTCTAAAGTTCTAGGGGCTCTTTCCCTTAGCTGAAAAATCATATTTGAATCAAATCCATCTGGGAACTTGATCAGGGCTAAATCAGGTGGAGGTATGAGGTTTTGAGGAATTGCATTGTAAACAACATTAAACCTAGTGCAGTAATCTTGCATAGTTTCTTGGGTTCCTCTCTTAAGGTTTTCATACTCTAATAAGATTTGTAGAGGATCTTTCTTCTTCTCCCAACGATCTAAGAATTGTGTATAAAGGATGTCTAGGTTATCTATGTTGTTTGCTCTTAAAGCCCTTAACCAAGTTCTGACTTCACCTGTTAAACTTTGAACAAATATCCTCATTCTAACATCAACAATATCAATCTCATATATTTCAAAATAGTCAGTCATTTTTTTGGTGTGTTGTTGAGTTGTGTAGGTGCCAGTGCCATCGAATTGAGTGATTTTACTTTGATAGTCTTGGGGCATGGCACCCAAGTTGGTAGGTAAAACCAGAGGGCTATACCTGTTTTCCATGGTTGCAGGTATTGATGTAACAACAGATGGGGTATGAGTAACAATGGGAATGTGAGTTGTGGATGGGGGGGTAGAAAGAGGTGTTTGTGGTGGAGTGATTTGAGGTTGAGATGTGTGAGGGAAAAGGGAGGAACTTGCAGAAGCAACAATGATTTTATACAAAGGGATCAAGTGTTCTTTTAGAAATAAGTTCAGATTGTATTGAATTTTGTAAATGTCTATCAATTGAAACACTGATAGCTTCAAATTGTAATTCTTCAATAAATACTGGGTTTGGAGCCAAGCGGGACAATTCAGTGTCAGAGAATGTTATAAACAAAGAGGTCTCAAATTGCTCATTAAAATGTTTGTCCTCAAGATAAATCCAAATCACAGGGCATGATCTTGATCTATAGATGGGCCGAGAACTAGCAATACTTTCTTGGCTTTCCTATCTCCTAAGAATTCTGGGAATTAGATTGGGGTTCTCAAACATAGGTGGTGGATTTGGATAAGGATTTGACCTAGTGTAACGAATCCTTTCTGAAGCCAAATTTCTTGGTTTTGATTTTTTGAATTAATGTCAACAAAAACTTCTGTGATTTCATTAAGAAGTTTCAGATTTGAATTAAAAACCTTAGTAAAGATTTGTTTAATTGAGGAACTGGTTCATGTTCAGTTCATAAACTAGACCAGAGATAGACTGAAGCAACATTCATCTACTTATGCCTTGCAAAGCAAGAGCAGTTCGAAGGCTACCTGGTTAACTTCAGGATCCGTCTGTAGTTTATAAAGTAAATAGTAATAATAACAAATTTCCGATCCTCAGTTGTTATCGAGAAATCTAGTGTCCATGCAGAGCTGCTAGTCCCACTAATATGGGTAGCTAACTTAGAAACAAACAAACTAAAGTTACTTTCGTTTTCCTTTATGAGAAGTAGATAGGAAAGAAGCATAGTACCAACCTCAGTCTTTCGCTTGGTTCCTTGCTTGTTTCCTCTCCCCTCTGACAGATCTTTGCCACTCCTTCCTCGCTTACCTTGCTTCAAAGAGCACCTATAAAGTCAAAGCAACATAATACCATAAAAGTACAGAGATCTACAATCATAAACAATATAGGACCAAATATATATTGACCACACAAATGCATATATCATCAAACATACAAGAATGTGGAGGAAAACTCGAATAGCTTTATTGATATAAAGAATAGAAGAGAGGATTACAACCCATTGCTCTGACCCAACGTCATCCTCCCAGCATGAAAGCCCTTCTTCACCTCATGAAAAAGCTTAGATCACCCAACACTATGATGTTCCACCAAGAAACCAACAACACTTCCTTACAAAATACAAGGTTCCAACCTCTGGATCTCTGGGATGAGGGATCCATATATAGATGTTTGCAAGGGGTTGAGTCATCTTCTGGGAATTTGATTAGTGTCTTCTCTCTGATAGTTCTTGGTTCCACTTAGAGATTTATGATCTCTTACTCATCCCTAGGTGAATTCAGAGAGGCAAGTGTCACAGGAGAAGTTTCTGGAAGATTCCATGGTCATCCACCTTGCAAACTGTCTCTACCATTTGTCTACTCTCGCCCATCGCACCCTACAGTAGGGCTTTCCAGTGTGAATCACACTTTTTGCATGTGGCAAGTGAGATGCATCACACCCTTAGCATTGAGCAGTCTGTATGGTCCAGTTTTGACCAGTTCGGAGCAATTTTCCATGGAGAACTTCTAGGAGATGATGTAATCAGCTCACTTTGTTCCTTTAGGGTGTGAAACAACACTTTTAGGGACTCAGAAGCCCTTGGTTTATGGACATATATGATTGGGTTTGTAGTGCTCAAATATGTCTATAACAGTTGCCCCCTAAAGCATGAGGTCGAAAATCTTTTGATGTCGGGTGAAATGCTTTATCATGAGGATCTGAGGTTTTTCGAACTGGAAGGCGACCTGTAGTAAGATACAATACAATACATTATCTTCATAATATTTTCATGATCTAGCTGAGGCAGGCATTCCCATGCTCAGCTTTATAAATTCATTTTCATGTACATAGGATAGACAACCGTCTGTGTGGCAGACTGATGATTCTGATAAAGCCATCATCCTTTGATCCAGATGATCATCTGTGCAGCAATGTTGTACATTTGATGTCTTTATTTTCCTAAATATATCGCAGCCCGGATGGATGAAACTAGATCCAGGGTCTTCAAACTTGTTCAATCTTCACCCGAAGTACAAGTCGATCCATGTGAAAAGATGTTCTGGAGTCGAACATGGAAAGACATTGCTTGATTACCAGCCAATGATGTAAGCTGTTAACAGGCGCGAGAGGAATCACCGATAATGATGATGACCGTCAAGGTATGACAGTACAATTCACGTGGTGTGAAAAAGGGATTTGGCATCGAACACCACGCAAAATATTTCGGTCGAAGGTCATTGATGTAAACCTGTCGCCAAAAGTGAGAAACTTGCCATTGAGGCATGCAAGCTTCAAAGTACTGAAAGGGTTGTTCCTAGATCGACTTCTTGGATAATGAGCTCATGTCGACAAGAAGTGACCCGTCGTAGGAGGGCCTTAATGAATCCCACATCTACGACACAGAATGAAGCAAATGATTTTGTGGAGGTGAAAACGATTTGATGATACAAGGTTCAGGGTGGCGGTCATGAAAGAATGAAGCGTGAAGGTATTGTAGCGGATGAGATACAAGCTGGGCTGGTGAATTCTCTGAGTGACTTCTCTTGAACATATCGGCGACACTGAAATGGATTGGTAGCGTTAACCCCAAAGATGGATGGTACGATGGACCAATAGTAATATGACCGGTGAACGAAATAACCCAACCCGACTCAATCATGGATGGAGTGAAAGTGTCATGTTCAAGAGCGACTTGCTACCAATAAAGTTTCTTCAAGTTTTCTTCCCAATTTTTCCCTAGTCATTTCTGACCAGTACCTCTTTATTTTTATCAAGCTTGAGGAGGATAACATATGCTTGTTCTAATAAATTTGCCCTTCGGCAAACTGTCGCTATGTTTTAACGAGCCTAGCGACAGTGAACTCATTCTTGTCTGTATGGACAGTTGTCGCTATGGTTAACGAGTTTAATGACAAAAGAAAACTCGGTCCTTTTTCAATTTTAAAGAGTCTAAAAAGGGACGGAAAGGAAACTCCAGTAATCCTTTTTCGTCATATAATCCCTTAAGTCCGAAAAAGTATAAAATAATATGAAAGGGATGAATTTTCGATAGTTTTAAACAACTGAACAAGACAAGCGCTCGATCTTTTTGTGTAATGATCCCTCAAGTCCAAAAAGATTAAAATCTAGAGGAGGGATAACACTTCTGATATCTTTAACGAGTTGGAGAGGCTAATTGCTCAGCAATATTTTCACATTTTACGAGTCAGATGAAAAGGGCTTAAAGGAGACTCGTTTTTTGAGGAACGAGTGATATTTTCGGGTAGCAGCTGTTTCCAGGTAAGGTTTGGAATTTTCCAATCACGACAGTGTTAAGAGGATGGATAGCAGAATCGCTCATCACAACCGTTCCTCAAAAGGGTAAACAATCAAATGGAGGCATATGATCGGCTAAAACAGAGTGGAGGTGATGGTAAGAACATGACCAAGGCTCAAAAGCTGATGATAATGCATTCACAATGGTTATTTACCGAAGGTTGGTTCATTTTTTAAAGAGCTTAAACTCTGGTGGAACATATGCTCATTGCTTAGGTTTAATTTTTAACGAGCTTGAACTTTGCGTAAAACTGCTCGTGCCAGCCGTATAATAAGGATGTCTCATTGATAGGTTCAATTTTTAGGGAGCTTGCACCATTCGAAACTTTGCTTCGTTGCCTCTCGCATGTAAGCTAGGAATGACCAACTACTGTCCTAGGGGTTAGTTAACTACTAAGGTTAGGTAGGAAAATTCTTCCTTTACTTTGTTGGCGCCATTTGGCCCCTGTAAAGGTGAACGGTCGATTAGACCACTCACCTAACTTAAGCAGTTAAGTCAGCGGAACTATAGAGTTAGTGTTACGCTGGTCGCTTTTCACTTGCGTACAAAAGGTTTGCATGCCCCCAGGCATAACGAAGTAGAGTTTCCATGTTACCATACGAAATTTCTTGCATTTGCAAGATTGCTCCGTCCGCATTGCAGACAAAACACTTCCTTGGCGATGTTTATCGAAATAGACAAATGTGAATGGCGCAGTCGCCTCCACTCACATAACTTTGACGAGGGAATATTATTCCGGTATAATCCCATTTTCTTAAATGGATGGGTGTGTCAGACTAGTAATATATCCTTCGCGGAAACCTACCCTATACCCAAAGTTTTCCTGCCGAGGTAGACCAGGGTGCATGCCCCCTGGGTTTCAGTCATAATCCCCCAAATTACTCATGCTCATCAGGTGGACAGATTGGAGATTGATGAGACATTCCTTGCGTGAAAAGACCAGTTAGGGATGGCATTTGACTATTAGCTATGTGTGGGCCGGGGAATGAAAGCTGGTCTACAAGCTGGACCATTCTGCCTTCATGCAGAAAACACATTACTCGAAAGAGTGAGGAGACAATGGCTCCCATGCTATAAATATAATCACTCCCAAGGAGCATATTATAATCTAAAGGTCCTTGGACTACCATTACGTTCAGATAAACTGTTTTCCCTCTCAAAGTTATAGGAAAATTTGGAAGGATCCCTAACGGTCGACTGGTTCGTTTGTCAAAGCCTGTTAGATTTCGCATCTTAGGCAGAAGTGATGGTGAACCAATCACTTTCCAAGCAGTTGAGGAAAGGGTACTCACAAAATCCCCTTCATCTATGATAGTATCGACCATGACCATTCTGTAAACTTGTACAATTATTTGGAACGGTACATTAGACGGTAGACGGGGTCTGCCTAGTAGATTCCAGTCGAAGGAAACGACCAGGTTGCTCGGAGGTGGGACCGAATAAATGGCCGGATATGACTCTGACGAAATTCCTTCCTGCGGTAAAGGAATGATAGGTTGCCCCCATGTTCATTGGAGTCTGTGTTTACGAAAAGAATTTGAACGGTGTCGTTCTCATTCTCTTTGGTGATTGTATCATCTGAATATGGACCTCCTGAAGACAAAACTGGGTCGACTGCCACCTCGACCTGTTGACTTTGGTCCGGTGTGGACTTAGAAGGTTCATCTTCAATGATAGGTGCTTCGACCGACCACAAAGGTGTGGCAGTCGGATTTTCAACTAGCGATGGACTCATCAAGAGTTTCTTGTACCCAGGAGGAAGCCATAGCGGTGAAGTAGGATGGTTATCCAAGAATCTTTTAGCTTCGTCTAGGAAGGGGCAATGGTGGACGACATGATCACCTTCACACAGTCTACAAGGAAATTTATATTTTCCTTTCCGCCCAGAGACTTCGTTTTCATTAGTTGAGGGTGTACTTTCAACATGGTTTTCAGAGGTTGAGGACACCATATTGTGCAAACGAGGAGACCAGTCCCTTAAGATTCGAGGGATGCAAGGACAATCTCGATGATAGTGGTCTCCTTTGCAAATGACACATGGATATTTAGGTTTGGACGGTGCAGTGTGTGGATTTTCGCTAGATGATGCACGACTGCCCCTTTTTGCCTTTGGCTCTTTCTTCTTCTTCTCCTTCTCCTTCCTCTTCTTCTTCTTCTCAGTTACTTGATTTTTAGCTTTACCAACTTCACCAAGCGAAGAGGAAGGAGGAGAGGGAGAAACAGACGAAGTAGAAGGTTGGGGGTAACTCTAGTATCATTTAGTTGCTGATCTGATTACTCAGGAATCACAGTGTTTTGAACGACAGAGGTCGAGAAGAGCCATATTGGCAGGCCGATTGTCAGTCCTGGGAGGGACAATGTAGCCATATGAGGTGCACTAACATCTCCCCAAGAGGATAAAGGACTAGGATTTCCCCCAAGGGGAAATCCTTGGTTGGTGGACTCCATTTTCTCAACCTAAGACCAACGAGGGAATAGTGACGTTATTCTGATTAAAATAAATTTTATGACGCTTTGACACAACTTGCTTTTTCAATTTTTAAGAGTCGAGAAAAAGCTAAAGATGACTCTAGTTGCCTTCGATTTTTAATGAGCCTGAAGTGACAAGTTCTCAGATGGACCTTTTACTTTAATGAGTTTGAAAAGGAATGAAAGAGACTACTTTGGAAATCTAGACAGAGGGATTACCAAACCAATCGCAAAACTGCAGAATAATTTTTACGGTACGACAGTCAATCTTCACGAATGCTGTGTTCAGTGAATTGTGATCGATAGGGCAGCAGACACGGCTTCCTAAGGATAAATGATATAGCCTATTGTGGTCTCCCAATATATACTCGACGGTATGTGGGAGCACAAGTCAGTACTGGCACTTGTCGTCTCAAAAAGGAGGAATCACCCAACCTACGATGAAAGCGATAGTTACCAATATTTACAACGCCAGAATACGTCTCTAGCCTAGACTTCTAAATGTTGTGCATTAGGTTCCAAAGCGTTTTTATGTTCATTGAATTTATTTTACAGTTGATCTTCCTTAAGAAGTTTGCCTTTAAGGTTCACCGCGTGATGTAGATATACAATTTCTAAAATGCAATCTAAGATGATAAACAGTCGTTTAATCTTCTTTTTGCAATGAAAATCCTAGCTACTAAGGAAAGAGAAGCAATATTCTTTCAACATAGAGCAGAGAGCACACACTAGATGCACTGGCCTAAATCAAAGTCGACAAGCAGTCTAAATGCAAATGCACATGCATGTATATGTTTTCCACTTTCTTAATGTGTGAATGACAAAAAGAATGCTAAGTACAAATCTGAATTACATTTTCAAAGCGACAGTACTAACAATTTTCTTTTCAAAAGACGAAAGGAAGGCAATGACGACACTTTGCGATTTTTTGAATTGAAAACTGCTTTTGACACTTGAAAAACTACTAATTCAAATCAAATACAAGAGTAACATTGTAATCGGCCATCAAGAATAGTAAAATTATTTTCTTTGACTGAAAACGACACTTGCGACACTTCCAAATCAAAAGACGACAGTTCAATTAAGCTACTTCTTTGTAAAAGAGAACTGTAAATGGCGAACAATACATAAAAACATTCACAATTCTTTGCACAATGGAGGCAGAATAATGCAAAGGAAGGGAGTTTCCACAATGGTATACTGATCACAGACAGCAAAACTCTTGAATAAAGCTGAAGAGAGTGAAGAAAAACCAAAATATGGAGGCAAAATTAGCCTTATCTGATCATTGCACCTATAACACAGGGAAATAGGGATGCATCCCACCTACTGCACACAGGAGGTGCGATGCATCTAGATTTCCTAGAAGAGAGGGTGCAATGGTACAGGAATGAGACTTCAACTTGGATTTTGGTCACAGTTTGTAGCTTAGTTCAGGGATTTAGGCCGAGATAATGATAGTCAGTAAATGCAAATCAGAGGGGCTGATCTAATGAGGTTACTTGAGCCACCACCAGGGCAATTAGGATGTTTGAAAATCGATTGTTGAGTTTATAAAAAAAACCCGGAGATAGACTGAAGTAGCATTGATCTACTTTGCAGTTTCATAGAAAAAGTAGTTCGAAGCCTAGCCGGCTTAACTTCAAGCTCTGTCTGTAGTTTATAAAGCAAACAAATATAGACAAGCAAACAAGCTATTCATTCCCTGGCGGAGTTGCCATTTTGTTATCGGGAAATCTAGTGTCCATGCAGAGCTGCTAGTCCCACTAAGACGGGTAACTATCTTAGAAACAAACAAACTAAAGTTAATTTCATTTTCCTTTATGAGAAGTAGATAGGAGAGAAGCAGAGTACCAACCTCAGTCTTTCACTTGGTTCCTTGCTTGTTTCCTCTGCCCTCTAACAGATCTTTGCCACTCCTTCCTCGCGTACCCCGCTTCAAAGAGCACCTGTAAAGTCAAAGAAACATAATACCATCAAAGTATAGAGATCTACAATCATAAACAATATAGGACCAGATATATATTGACTACACAAATGCATATATCATCAAACATAAAAGAATGTGGAGGAAAACTTGAATAGCTTTATTGATATAAAGAATAGAAGAGAGGATTACAACCCATTGCTCTGACCCAGCGTCATCCTCCCAGCATGAAAGCCCTTCTTCACCTCATGAAAAAGCTTAGATCACCCAACACTATGATGTTCCACCAAGGAACCAACAACACTTCCTTACAAAATACAAGATTCCAGCCTCTGGATCTCTGGGATGAGGGATCCATATATAGATGTTTGCAGGGAGGTGATTCAACTTCTCGGATTTCGATTAGTGTCCTCTCTCTGATAGTTCTTGGTTCCACTTTGAGATTCATGATCTCTTACTCATCCCTGGGTGAATTCAGAGAGGCAAGTGTCACAGGAGAAGTTTCTAGAAGATTCCATGGTCATCGACCTTGCAAACTGTCTCTGCCATTTGTCTACTCTCGCCCATCACACCCTACAGAAGGGATTTCCAGTATGCATCGCACTTTTTGAATGTGGTAGGTGAGATGCATCACACTTTTTTCATGTGGCAGGTGAGATGCATCACACCCTTAGCATTGAGCAGTCTGTATGGTCCAGTTTTGACCAGTTCTTAGTAGTTTTCCATGGAGAACTTCTGGGAGATGATGTAATCAGCTGACCTTGTTCCTTTAGGGTGTGAAACAAAACTTTTAGGGACTCAGAAGCCCTTGGTCTATGGACATATATGATTGGGGTTGCAGTGCCCAAATATGTCTATAACACCAGTGGAGTCGCCACTATGTTATCACTCAGATTTTCCTAGAAGTTGTAAGAAGGGGAAAGGGGTCTGAGGTAACCACAAACCAATCTTTTAGATACAGAATCTAGCCATTATATATCCAGAGAGGGCTCTCTATTTAAGTTTTAGCTTTGTTTTATAAGGTTTTAGGCTAGTTATTAGAGCTTGGGATTTTGTTTGAATTTGTTGGTGAAATCCAATAGCAGAGGGGTAGAACTGAATAGTTTAGTCCATTGGGGTAATGGAGTCAGGGAAAATGGCTCAACTGGATTTGGTTTCTCAATAAAGGATGGCTTCATAGGGCAAGATAGCTGAACAGAGAACAAATAGAGACTTAAAATATGGAATGGGCTTAAAAGGGTTGAAGGGCAATTAAGAATCCTTCAACATGCTTTAAGAGAGTAGAACGTGACCAATCACCAATAAAGAGAAATTGAGAATTATTTACTAAATGATTAAAATAGATAAACTAAGAAACAAGAGAAATTAAGAATTCACTGTTTATGCTAGTTTAGAAGAAAACATTGAGAACAAAAACAATTGAAGACAGATTGCCCTTAAGCACTTTTTGAATTATTCTTTTTCGTTTTAATAATCAGATATGGAACATAATGAATATAATAAACCAGAAAACATTAACACATGAGATATAAGATACTTATTTGTTTGATGTCCAACACATGAATCCTATGAAAAGTCCTTTATATCAATCCTTCATCCATCCAACCATGAAAAATTTGTCCAACAACACTTTTTATTCTAAAATAATAAGTTTTACAGCAATGTTAAAGAATCCACCCTTAATACTATAAACGAGGGAGTATTTATACACAAACTTTACAATAAACATATCTCATAACAATGTGAGATATAAACTGAGATGAATAACTATAAGTTACATGAAAATAGGGCCAGATAGTCTCGTAGATAATAGATAGAGGCAAACGGATGGTTTGCTGTCCCTATTTTCTTGAGAGTGTGCTGGAGTTAGGCCCTATGAATTGGCCTCTTGCTATCTTTGATGTAACTCTGTGCTACATGCTATGTTTTTATCTGCTTACTGATACACTTTACCTGTATCTAATACTCTTTACCTGTTGATCTCTGTTTATCCTCTTTCACCCCCATTGACTGTAGTAAATAACCAAAATTTACTTTTTACCAAAGAGGAATTACAAAATTTCTAACATTTCTTCCCACCATTTTGACTGTGGTATTTTAGTTTTCCGAATTTTTCTAAGGGTTTCATCTGTTTCGGTGTACCTGAAAAAGGTAGGCTGAATAGGAAACAAGTGCTTTATTTCATACTCAACATAGAACAAATTCTCTAGACTGCCATAGAAAACTCTGCCTGTAGGGAGTGCTTTTATTCCTGATGCACTTGTTGATGAACTTGCTTGATTACCTGCGTTTTGATTCAACTTATCCACATAATCTATATGCCTCATTAATTTGTCATTAATAACTAAAGGACTAGATAACCCTTTACTCTGCAAAATACTAAATCTCTCCATGAAAGCATTAATCTCTTCGTGCATATCATGGCATCTTCTTTCTCAATTTTTGACTTCAAGAATGGTGTCTGTCCTATCTTCAATGCCTAGTTCTTGAAGTTGTTACTTATTCTTGTTATTCAAAAAGTGTATGACCCTAGTGGCTTCCTCAGGCATTTTTCCTAATTCTGTTCTTGTCTTCTAAAATCTCTTCTCGGGCTGCCTTTACCAATTCTATCTGCTCAAAAATATTGGGATTGATGGCCAAACATCATTTATTGACTGAATGATGTTGGCCCAAAGAATTTTCTTAATTTCTTCCAGAGCCTTGTCAAAAGTAAGATCCTTTTCTAATGATTTCACTTTGTTTTCTAATCCTTTAATCTCTCTTGATTTTTCTGCAACATTTATCTTTGAGAGATCATACTTTTTCTCTAAGTTGGCATACTGCTCTTTTACCTTATTTAGCTCTGAAATTTGTAGTTTCATGTCCTCCATTGATTTTATTAGTTCCTCTGTGCTCAAATTTGCAGTACTGCCCTGTGCTGTTCCTGCTGTTGCTATACCTGCTTCTATAGTTGGACCTGTAACTGCCTCAGCTGTGGTTGCTGGAATATTTGGTGCCAGAGCTGTACCAAAAGTTGAAGGGACAACATTTGAGACTATTGGTATCACGATGGGAGGCTGAGAGGTCGACTCTCCCTGCTTGTCCTTTAATGATTTTTCTAATGCTTGCTCTATCTCATTTAATCGTTCATTAAGTTTTAAGAGTAAATCCATAAGCTCTTCTTCAGATTTTTTCTTCATGATCTCATCAGTCTGTGGATGCCTTGAAGGAGGCAGCTTTAGCTTCTTCCTCAAGGCAGCAATATCTTCATCTTTATTTTTCATTAATGCTTCTACACCCTTCACATCTTTGGGAACATGTCCCAATCCAATAATTATTTCTTCTAAAGATTTTATTCTGTTATCTTTGGCCTGTGAGGAGGCTTTCTCCAGATGTAATTGGGCAGTTGTATTATTCACAAAATTCTCCAGTCTTTGGGTCATCATAGCTTTACCAATCAATGTAGAACAAATCATTTCTCCCGTTTGTTTGTGCAACTCAATCTGGTCCAAAGGATGAAGGTCTAATGCCATGACTTCAAAATTGGTTCTGAGATAATCTGTTGCTGATTGAGGCTGTGGTACCTTGGGTTTAAAGTAACTCATTATAATTTTTCCCTCTTTGATGTCATAGGCTGACATCAGTCTGTTTTGATTAAGGGGAGCCATTTTCAAATATTGATTATAAACCTGAAGCCTCAATGGATCATTTCTAGCTTTTATTTCTGTAAATGTTTTCTTGATATCTAAGGCATCTTTCCCTGGTGGCTTGAATGATGATACCTCTGCACTTTTTTGTCTTTCTAGGTCTTGTCTCTGTGAGCTAGTGGATGTTCCTCCTACTGGAAAAGTTTGCTGGCTATCTAACATTTCTCTTCTATGGCTATCTATAATCTCTTCAACAAATTCCTCCTCTGAAAGGGGATTTAGTCTTTGCCTTTTTGTACTAGGCTGTCCTAAAGGTCAACTGGAAGGTGTAGCTATTTCCCTGCCTCTCTTTTTATTTCTTTCCTCATTTAGGGGAGTTTGAAAAATTGGAGTTTCTCCCACACTGCCCTGAGTGGGAGGAGTGTGTATTTGGGCCTGTTCTTTGGAAGTTTCAGGCTGCTTAGACACTATAGACTGTTCTGTGACTTGAATGCTAGTCTCTATTTCCTTGCCCAAAAGAATCCAGGTCAAGTGTTTTCTCAGGATCTCTCATAACATTCTCAATATTGACCTTTTCACTATCATTTTCTACTAGGGTCTCTTCCCTCCATTCATCCATATTTGCAAATTGTTCAATCTCTGGAATCCTATGGTGAATGTATGGTGACAATCTATTCTTGATTCTTCTATCATAGGTAAAGCTGTTAGGGTCATATGGTATCCACCCAAAAATTTTGTGTAGCTTAAGATGATCTTCTAAAATTCTTTCTACTTCTTTCTAGGCCTCCCTAGTGTTGCAGACAAAAGGGCCTAGCTGATTCTTGATTCTAAGCTGAGCTTTCTTCTTGGCATTATAAAAATGGACTAGGTCTGCATTTATCATTTGCCTGAAATATTTCAATGCAAAAAGTCTCATTGGAACATACTTTGGTAGCTTAAAAGGGCATAGCTCACACCCATATATCCTAATTTCTATATGGTTCTTATATAGGTACCAATCACCTATCCTGTACTGCTTGGAAAGCTGGAGGATCTTCTTAATATCAGCACTGATCCTAGGAGGGAAAAATCTTGTCAATAAGGTGGCTGCTGGATGAACAAATTGATAAATGGACTCATTATAGGAGTAAGGGGACTCGAAGGATGCATGGAATATGGGATTCCAAAAAATAATAGAACTTTGATTGCCTTTGGTATCAAGTTTCATGACAGGGAAAGGAAAGTTTTCTGACCGATAATACAACATGAGATGATATATGAAGGTAGTATACTTGAAAACTCCTTCATTGTCCAATCTCAAGAACTGGTCATGAATCTTGTTAGCAATGTAGGAGGCATAATCATACTTAACAACAGGGGGTTTTCCAAGAGTAAAAATTGACAACAACACTAGGGTTACCTCATCAACATACTCACTAGTGTTAAAACCCATAACTAAAGATACCATATCAACAATAATTCTTCCCACCTCTGTAAAGAAGATTTGCATATAAGGAGGTGGGCCCTTGGGCTAATGTTTCTGTAACATGAAAGTTTGATAGATGTAGTTCAGTTATGACTGAGACAATTGAGTGGATTTCTCAAGTAAATATCCCATAGAAATGGGAGTGAGAGCTTGACTGGAGTGGAACTGCAACATTTCGTTGATGGATTGAGAAATTATTGGGAAGAGGATTGTTTGGCTTGGGGACATAACTGCTCTGAGGTTAGGGTCGTAATTGGCCTAGCATTAATGAGTTATATCTGGGAAAACATGGACTGAGGGGAGGAAATACATGGGAAGGTTAGATTCTCACAATCCTAAGATGTCAGAGCCATTTAGATAATTGTCTCTAGCTTGGGAAAAAATTTTAAGATGGTTTTTATCAGTGGATAAGTCTTTTATTTGGAAGTCTTTATCCACAAGAGGCAGATAGTCTGAGTCTTTGTGAGGAGCATTCATGGGTGTAACATTCAGAGCTACAAGGGTTTCCATTTTTGGTTCTTGTGTATTCAGAAAGGAATTTGGGTTTTCTATGAAAAATGGGCAAAACAGCAGGTCTGAGAACTTATATAGTGAAACCAAGATTGAATTTGCAATGAATTTTGGCCTTTTATGTGGAATTGCAGTGTAAAACGTGAACTTGCAGGTTTTCAGTGGAAATTGGATAAATACCTGTGCTCGAGGAGTGAACAGTGCAATGGTAGGTATAGGTAGTGGATAATAGGTTCCGGACTGCGTCGGCTGTGAGTTGCTTAGCAAGGTGACGATTGGAAACCTTGGATAGTTGACTTGGATGTTCTTTGCATGGAAGCGCAGGTTGTAGTACAGAACAATGAAAATGACGTTTTGTTTGTTTTATTTAACAAAGTCAAGGTTGGCGGGGTTTTTTTGTTATTTGGGTGGATGACGTGCACGGGAAATGATGTTTTGTCATATGCAGAGGGCGGTAAGCGGTATGGTATCGCACCGCTTTTGGGGTTGGGTGGTATTCGGCTGGGAGCTAGCGATTCCATAGGATGCTTGACGCGTGGTGGAGACACTGTGCGAAAACCGCTTGGTGATTGCGCGTTAACGTGCGGTCACAAAGTGGTGTGCGATATCATTAATGGTTGTTGGATGATGAAGGCGTGATTGGACGGCTGACGGGAGGCGCAATGTGGCGGGGTTTAATGTGAGCGGGCTCGACCCAATTAAGAATTGTTTAATTGTATTGGGGGTGATATGATTGGTTGGGGGGGTTCTTAACTAATCGCGAGGGTTAATTAATCCCAATTAACGCAGTGGGGGAATTAGGCCGTTAACTAGTTGGGGGTTAACTAGTTAATCCTATTAAAATGTATTTATCGTTATAATTAACCGAAGGGGCGGAATATATAAAATTTTGGGATTTTTATATATATTTAAATATTACGGGAAAAGGGTGAATATGTGTGGGATTTATGTAATATAAGTTAGAAATTAATGTGAAAAATGTAATGAAAAAGCGCTAAGCAAAAACATTAGAATTGTGCACTTAAATTAGGCTTAAATGGAAAAAGGGGTTTTTGTGTGATATTGTGTATTTTTCCTAAGTAAAATAGGATTTTACTTAAGAAAATACTTATGAAGTTGAATAAATGATTTATGGATGGTTTTAAGCACTTAGGCTTTTTTTAAATTATTGGGCAGAGGGTCCGGTCCCTCCAGAAGTCAGAGAAATTCTCTGAGTCCCTCCAATTTAGCAAATACCTTAGCACTTAGGGGAAATTAATGAATAATTAGGGAAAACAAGAAGGGGAGTTAATTATTCTAACTTTGCTTTGCTTGAAATGATTTCAATGTATTGCATGCCTTAGCCTGATGATGAAAGTGATAAATAAACACATTTAGACACATCATTCATCACATATGATTCTGCAACATCAACTACCTACCCTACCTACTTTACCATAACATTTTTACGTCTTTATTTGGGTGCACTTAGACTGGCAAACCCTTATCAAATCTTCCTTTTCTTTTACATGGCAAAACCTAACTAAATCTGCACTTATTACATCCAAGGGCTCAGATTAAACTGTTGAGCTCCTTTTTATTTACTCTACCTATCTACTTATCTGCTAAGATTACACTGTTTGGTCAGATATTTATTTTGTATTTTAACAACATAAAATTGAAAAATGAATTAGCCAAGTTTAAACAGTTTGACTATTCATGAATTGTGGCATAAGTGACAAGCTGCACACAATTTTTTATTACACAAAGTGAAAAAGTAGTGACCTTTAGACTTGCACACTTTCCTGGTCTTCCTTTTGATTGGGGTTCATTTTCTTTCATTTTTTCGACCATTTTTATTCTTTTTACCCTTTGATTTTTCTTTTAGGGTATACCCTCTTTACATTTTTTAAATTTTTTGATTTTTTTGAAAATATGGAAAACCTTTGCAACAAGAAAATGTATGAACATATTACAGATCAAGTCAATCATTACATATGACACCTATTGGTATAGGGGCCTAACAGACCAAAATCAAGGCATAGAGAAAAAACTTGCACAAAGTCAATTGCAATCAAGACAACCAAGAAAATGAGAAGCATACTTTCCTGTCACTCGCCAACTTGTGGCTAAAAGAAGGAGATATGAAGCTACCAATTCTTCTCATCGAATTTTCATTAGATAAAATTGTAATGAAATGAAATTAAAGCAGATCAATATCCTAGAATAATAAGATATATGCACCATGCAATAAAATTATGTTGAATTAGTCATCTAATTACAATTTACTTTATGAATTGGTAGTAGAAGTTACCTAGAGTTATCCCCTATGAACACTTAGAAACCCACCAAAACCATAAATGCACCCAAGTTCGCTAGATATTCTACAAAAAATGGTCTGGAAAAATTGAAAAACCCACAGAAATGAGAAACCCAGTGAAATTCTCCAAATCTTCTGCAAACAATTGAAAAACACCCTCACATTTGATTTAATTGTGGATTATACAAGACTGAAAAGCTTCAATGTATAAAAATAATCCTAAAGAACAAGGTGATGAAAAGTTGACTAAACTAAGAGGTGGCGGGGGGTGTGAATCAATTTAGTATATTCATGGATTTAAAATTATTTTCATTAAACTCATTAACTGAAACATTACATGAGAAACTTAACAAATAATGATCAATGAATTGAATATGTGAACAACAAGTAATAAGCAAACCAAAACATCACATCAGCACAACACATATTGACATTGGATATATGTGGAAACCCATAAAGGGAGAAAACCACAATTTTATTATTGTTGTGATGCAAAGGTAAGCTCCTACTCATTACATCTAATTTTATCTAGGCTCCAACCTACAGAAGGTTGCTACCTCATTTTTCTGCAAGCTGCAACATGCAAGGAAGCTCCAACTCCCATATGTTTTTTGTAGGCTACAACCCACAGGAGGTTCCTACCTCAACAAGCTCCAATCTTATATTTATCAAGCCACTACTTGAAAGGAGACTAAAATTCCCTTATGAAAACAAGAAACAACAATGTGTTGGTTTACTTGTTGATAAATTTTGCATATTTCCATCTTCGTTTGTGCCTCTTCTTCCCTTCAACTCTGCTTCACATAAGATTCATATGTTCCATGTAACTAATGCATAATACCTCAATAAACTCTCACACATTCTTCCACTCTCTAACCACACTTTTGCTTCCAAAACATATTCTATAAAGGTAATTTGTTGGTTGTTTGTATTCCACATAAGAATACGAAGTGAATAGGGTTGAATCTTTGCCTTCCACTCATTCGTTTCCAAATTCTTCATATTTTGAATATTAGAACATAAAAAAAAATGCTCCACCCAATATTTTTTTTCATATAAAATCAAATTCATCAACATAATGCCAAAATCATGGAACATTATAGGAATAACATATGGCTATATAATTGAGCATTCATCCTCATGCTCAATAAGAACATTTGCCACTAATGCATTACAATAATATCTGCAACACCTTTTCCTTTGGCTTGGGATTTCATCACAATATTTTCTGTGTCTTTGTCTTTTCCTTGCATCTTGCCTTGCCTTTAATCATGTCTTTATCTTGCCTTTTCTCTCATGGAGTCTTGCCTTTGCCTTGGGATTTCATCACAATATTTTCCATGTCTTTGTCTTTTCCTTGCATCTTGCCTTGCCTTGAATCATGTCTTTGTCTTTACTTTGTTGTCATGGAGTCTTGCCTTTGCCTTGCATCGCAGCAATTCAGCTCAACCAAACCAGTCTTCAAATCAACCTTATACACCACACATGCCAACATCAATGTTATACCAAACCATCAAGGTATTTACTACTCCTATATTTTGTTGTCATCAAGCATGCCAAGAATAACATATGCAACATCTAGCATCAACATATGTGCCATAAAAATCCAACATCTATCTCGCTAATAGGTATTGCATCTTCTCCTTTGCATACCTTTGTTGATCCTGATTTGCTACTTTGCATACCTTTGCTGATCTTGTTACTACTATTTTGCCTTGCTACTCTTTTTCCTTCTTTGCCTTGCTGCTGCTCCTGCCTTGTTGCTGCATACCTTTTCTTTACTCTTTTTCCTTGCTGCTACTTTGGTGCTCCTTTTTCCATGAATGACAGAAATGCCAACAATACCCCCCTTTGGCATTGATGGCAACATTGTTTCTTGAGAATCAACTTCAACAACCTCTTCTTACCTCCCCCTTTGCCATCAATAGAAATGGGGGTTACAGATGTCTTGTAGCCCTCCAATCCACATTTATCCATTTTTTGTTATTAAGGTACTGGAAAATATGGTCTTCAACTCACTGTAAAAGAGTCCTCAGTGTAGCAATCATCATTGCGTTAATTCTCTACAACCTACAATGCCTTGTTTTACATAAACAATGTTGACATTGTCATTGAATGAAATCCACTCTAGATGGAATATTAGGGCTGCTCCAGATTGAATGAATGTTGCTCCAAAATGAAGGTTAATCCATATGACATATAAATATTTCTCCAAATATGCTTCAGAAAATTTTAACATTATAAGGGCGCTGCAAAATATGTTGTGAGAACTGTTGGGCATGGAATCCCCCCAAGGCATGGTTTGGGGCTTAAAGCCCAAGTTTTGACCGAATCTTCTTGTAAAATCTCTACAAATTGTGGGCGCGGGGGGTGAAATTATAATAGAGTCATAGGGTTGTCCACCCTAGTTTTTGTAATGTAATGTCGGCTCGATAGACCTACCCATGGTCTGCGAACCATGGGATTGTATAAATAGAGCGAGGCTCTAAGTATATAAGATAACTAATAGAAGATAGAATAGAAGATGAGAAGTCTAACTGATTGAGTCAAGGTGTAAAGTGTGTTTGTGGGTCATAGAATAGGAGAAGGCTCTGCAGCTAAGTGTGAAGAGGCCTAGTAGTCCGCAGCTGAGTGCGCAAACCCCTACAGCTGAGTGCGCAGGGTAGGTCGAGTCTGTAACCATTGGGAGAATCAATAAAGAGAAGTTTTACTACAATTCTTAGTATCTTTTCCTGGTTTAATGCATGATTGGATATAATTTGCAAGTATACTGTTTATTTACTGAAAAACCTGTATGAATGTTTTGTATAGCTAATTATAACTTAATACATTCAAGTAGGCGAAGGTTATTAACTAGTACTAGAAGATAAGTAAGATCTCAGGTAATAGTGCAAAGTGCGGCACGGGTGCTCTACAACCGATGTTTAGGTCTGTGCGAAGGCAGTGTATCAGGCTGCAAGGAACGAGAAAGTGCGCGAAGCAACCTGCGCGTAGGAACAAACAATGGACTAGTCGAACCTCTCAGACATCTCAAGGGTGTGGAAACCTAGTTCTAGCACCCTCCTATACTACTTCGGGTGAACCTCAGTCTGCGCCCCGCGGACTGTTGCCGAAAGGGCTAGTAGTACAGGGACTTGTTTGGCTAATTAACTACGAACCTGGGTTAGGCCCCACCAAGCCAACAAATGGTTCCATTGATGGGACCGGGATTTGCATAGAGATGTCTGATGTCGTATCACTGGAATCCGACAAAGAAAGGAATTGAAGATTGGTTGGATAGAAAGATTCACAAGTTCGCGGTGCAGGAAAACAGGAATTTGCAACTATCAAAGGAAGAGTGGTTAAAATGCTACTTATATACGGAGATCCATGAAATTTTCTTTGCATCCTTCCCCATTGAGTTGTACGAGTGGATCGTGAAGCTAGCAGATAGCCAAGGAAGGTGTAAATTTGACAAAACTATTGTGTGGACTCCAGAATTGGCGCGCAGACTGGAAGCCTCGGAAGATAAGATCGCGCATGCTGTCGATCACTGGCTCTATCGAATCATAGGAGGATTCATCACCAAATTCATAGTAGATACTTTAGTCAGCTATAGTGAGGTAGAACAATACTTCCTCAAGGGACCGCAAGGTAAGTACGTTAAATATTAAAACACTTGGATTAAAATGCTATTGTGTGAAAAGTGGGTTATGCGAATAAATTGATGTTTGGGGCTGTGCGGAGTGGGAGAATCTATCGAAACGAAGGTAACATAGAACTAGAAACTAGCCCCTTGATTCCAGCTCTGCGAGGGGGCGAAGAAGAGCTCACGCAGGTCTCACTAAGAAGTGTGATCAATTTGATAAGGTAGAGAATTCCATGCATACCACCCCCACCCACACCACCACTAGTTTCACCATCTTCACCTCGTCTTCGCCCATACCACCTCTGTCACCATCGCGAAGCAATATGGCAAGCGCAATAAAGCTACCGGTGTTCAAGGGAGTAGGGAATGAAGATCCGGACCAGTTTTGGTTCGTGATAAAAGCTGTATGGGAAGCACAGGGTGTCATGGACAATAATATAAAGAAGGCAATGTTGGTCAGTGCTCTGTAGGATCACACACTGACCTGGTACATTAAGCATTCCAATAACAATCCGAATGTGGGGATCACAGATATCCAAGCTACGCTAAACAAAGAATTTAGCAAGCCAAAGCTAGAGGCACAATTGATCATTGGATTCAAGGAAATCACAATGCTACTAGGCGAGACCCGTGGGAATTGGATCAAAGACTAAAGTGCATAATTTGCGAAGCAAACATGACATTAATAGATGGGCAACACCGCGAATGGTTTGTAGCATCGTTAACACGACATCTACGAAATGTGATGTCACAACAAAAGATAACCATTGTCTGAGGCTTTAGAGGTCGCAATGATATTGCATAAGACCCCGATACAAGATCCTAACCTGGGAGTTCAGCAGATTCATGTGCAGTTGAAAAACTTGCAACTGGAGGTGCAGAGTTTGAAACAAGATATGACAACCCACCCAGAGATGTACGATGACGAATGGTGCATAAAATGCAAGGGCTAGGGGCATGACAAGGACCACTTCCCGGTGTTTGTGAATTACCTTGCGAGAGGAGGGCTAATGCCACTAAGATTGAAGGCACAAGCAGAACCAAGCGCGACACTTGCATTATGGTGCATGATTTGTCATATAGGAGGAAAGCATGCTACAGATAACTACCATCTATTACAAAAGTATATGCAGAATTCATAATAGTTGTTCTGCAATTTCTGTAGGTCAGTAGGACATGATGAGCGCACCTGTAGAAGTTATGAACTAATGATGGATCGAACTCCTACCTACAAAGTTCAGGCCGAAACACAAGCCCTTGATCAAAACACAGGAATGATGTGCACTGGATTTCAGGGGTGCGGATGAGCCCAAGGTGGAGGGGGACCAGGAAGAGGTAGTGGACAACTGATATGTTACAATTGTGGAGGGCCAAGGCATTATGCCCACGATTGTACAAATCCAATGCGACCATCATGCTTGTATTGTACGTTGTTTGATAATGAGACAGAGGATTGTCCCACACTGATAGAGAGGTTGCACGATAAAGGAGCACTCCAACCTCCTCCGACTTAGAACCTACAAATGATGAGGTCTAAGCCACGCGAGGAAGACCCTAATGTAAATATCTTGCTCCAGAGTGGAATTACGACAAGAGATGACAAAGGAAAGAAACCTAAAGAAAGTACTTGGGTTTGCAAGGCTCCAACGAAGGAACTAGAATTTAATTTGGGGCACGCTAAGGAGACCTTCATGGAAGCTAAGAGGAGCTTCGCTGATTCCTCCACTTCAGGAAGTAAAGATAGACTGGAGCCAGACATGGACCCATTGATGCTCACTATGTTCTTGGAGACATGCATGAAGTTGCTGCATGAAAGCAAGGTTGTAAAGGGGCTGCAAGAACTCATAATTAGATGCCCTGGGACCACGCCAGGAGAACTATGCATAGTCCAGAAGCTAGGGAAGGACACGATGTGAACAGGAAGGGAAATGAGATTGACCATGCAGATTGGGGAATATGAGATGGACTAAGTGATTCTGGATCTAGGGTCGGACATGAACCTCCTGCCAAAATAGACATGGGAGCACATGGGCAGGCTTGCGTTGCAATGGTCTCCTATCCAACTGGGAATGGTGAACCAACAAAAGATCCTACCTATGGGGAGATTGTAGGGAATCACGGTAGATATTGAAGGATCAAGCGTGCTAGCAGATTTCGAAGTAATAGAGATTGCTGATGACAAAATTCCCTACTTCGCGCTATTGTGAATAGATTGGGCCACTGACATGAATGGAGTGATAAATCTAAAGAAGAACAAGATGATCTTTGAGAAAAAGTCTCTGCGGGTAGTGGTACCTTTAGACCCTGCAGAAGGATCACGCTAAACGGAGCCAGTGCACGACTACGACAGAGACAATGATCTGGAGTGCATCTATAAGATAACTGCGTGGGAGCAAGACTGGGTAAATCCAACCGTAGATGGCCGAATCTCATGGGAGCGTGAAACCTCCTGCACATCATATTCTAACAAGGAGATAAAAAAATGGCAGAACCGACTACACGAGGTAACCACGCTCAACTATAACATGATGACGAGATCGCTGCGCTGCGTAGCAATAGAGGTAAGAGATCTGCCTACGTATGATGGGTTAAGCGAGGTAGATGACTTCCTGAACACATTTGAAAGAGAGGTACCAGAACAACAACATTTCAACACTCTGAAATGTGTACTGTGAGCTACGCCCACAAGATGGTGGGGGATGCACTAGAGAAGTTTTGAGGACTGGCACGAATGTAGAAGGATGATGTGCATGCGGTTTGGGCAGTCTCTGATGCGATTAACAAACAATATTGTCAGATGAACCGACCCACGCACCCACCTATCCGGGTGGATACAGGCATATGGGGTGAAACCTGCACGAATGCACATCGTCCTCGCGATAGGAGACATGATCAGTAAGCAGGTGCGAGTAAAGGAATGGTGCGAATGACCCCTCCGGTTGGGACCATGAAGTATGGAAAGACCAAGTGTGTAGTAGAATATCCACATAGAAGCTTTTAGCAAAGTACGCGAGGCGCTGAACAAGGTCCACAATGCGAAGCAAACTGACTAGGACCTCTGCATACCAATGGTTCTATGGGCTTATAGGACCGCGTGCAAGAACCTGACTGCGTAGGCACCACCAAGGTTGGAGTATGAAACAACCGTAGTAAGTCCTATAGTACCTAGAGAGCTTAGACCGTGCATGATAGCACTGGTAGATATGACGGTTCGCAGAACCTTGGAAGGAAAAATCCAACAGGGAAATTTTAGGTTCCAAGAACTTGAAGAAGAAAGGGTATGATTAAGGAAGAAAAGCACTCTGGTGGACGCGGAAGTCAAGAAGCTGGAGGACGAGATAAAGGAATATTTTCTTGGCAAAAAGACCAGGGTGATAAGGCAGGATGCATACAATCATGATGACAGGTTTAAGGCTTATCACCATGAATTGATCAGTGCGATGCCTTGGCTTGGACCGCACATTACTAAGTGAATTGACCATGGTAGCACATTGCAGATGGTAAAGTGCGTGATGCCGACCGTAGCAATAAAAGATGGGTATTTTCCAAGAAACATGATGGATGACAGGATGAAAATTTACACGAGTGGTGCGACCACCTGACTAGCTGAATGAAGTACATTATTAGCGCTCCAGGCAATTGAAAGGAAGTGCGAGAATATAAACTATTTTTCCCGGGAGCTACGCGATGTTAGAGCTGCACACATAAGCAAAAAGTCACAAGGTCCGTGACCATGCACGGGGGGCTGTGCTGCAACGTGGGTTGGTGAGAAAGTGACCATTAAAGTCACTATTCATGATGGGATGCTTGACTTAAGACCAAATGGAGTGGGCGGTAGGCATTTAAGACGCGATTTATGGGCAAGATTTGGGAAAATCTGCGGCCAAGGGAGCATTAATGAACCGGATTTGGGGGGAACGGTCGAATTCAAATTCAAAAAGCATTATAAACTACAAGGGGTTTGGCATCAAACAACATTGGTCATTTATGAATTGAGCTATTAGCAAAGTCCTGATTGTTGTGCGCTGAGCGTTGATTGAGCCCCTGAGTTCACGAGTGCTAGATTTCTGGATGAACACAATGGCAACAACTGAGGAAGTTATAGAGATAATAGAAATGACTGCTGAAGAGGCCACGTAGGCCCTGACTATGGGGGATGCTCTAGAAGGTGCCAGGTTTGTGGCAGAAATCTCAAAATCACCATGCATGCCAAGACCCAAGAAGGACAAACAAGCGATGGTTCCTATACGTGTGTCCCCGCGGAACCCACTGCGCACCAAGCTGTCAATGGAGGAGAAGGGGAAAGCTGTCACCATAGAGACCGATGAAGAAGAAGAAGACCTAGAGGACCTAATAATTGCATAAGACAAGGATGAAGGCATGAACAAGGAAACTGAGCTTGCGCACCCCCCCACAAAGCTGCTCGCCTATGTGCCCCTGCGGAAAGGGAAGGATAAAGTGCCCAAGGACCTTGACGAGACCAAGAGCTCTGTTAAAATTGGCAACCAGGGAAAAAATTCATGTCGGTCATCTTATTCATGGCTAATAATATTTTTATTAGATTCCTCTCGTCGAGAGGTGTAGGATTGATATAAATATCATCCGATTTCGATAAGTATTCTTGTAGATATGAATTTATTTTGATTATGGGATTATTATCAAGCCGACCTACAACTCATGTAGGCTTAGAAGCCCAATAGTCGCATCTATTCAAACACCAATGTTGTGTATAAACATAAGAGGAATTTTCCTCATTTGCACTCACTCTTCTCATCACATCTCTCTCTCTCTACTGCGCAGAGATGAGTCTCTTCTCTACTGCGCAGAAATGGGTCTCTCTCTCACACATGTGAAGCCGGAAACTGCTGAAACTGAAGCTGCAACTGAAAAAGTAAAGATTGACATGCGTGGCCTATAATATATCCTCTTTGGAACTACACTGTAGGTTCATCTGAACCTTCTTTTAAAGCCACAACTTTTGGTGGTAGAATGAAGTCAATCCGATGAACGATTTGCAAGATATCGACTGCCCTAGTTTGAAGCCGGAAATTGCTGGAACTGAAGCTGCAATTGAAGAAGTAAAGATTGAACTGTGTGGCCTAGAATATCTTCTCTTTGGAACTATACTGTAGGTTCATTTGAACCTCCTCTGAAAGCTGCAAATTTTGGTGGTGGAATGAAGTCAATCCGATGAACGGTTTACAAGATATCGACTGCCCTAGTTTGAAGCCGGAAACTGCTGGAACTGAAGCTGCAACTACAGAAGTAAAGATTGACCTACGTGGCCTAGAATATCTCCTCATCTGAACTACGTTGTAGGTTCATCTAAACCTCCTCTGGAAGCTGCAACTTTTTACGGTGGAATGAAGTCAATCCAATGGTCGGTTTGTGAGATATCGTCTGCCCTAGTTTGATAATGAAGTTGCTAATGCTGATGCTGCTGATCTAGGGTTTGCTACTGCTGATATGAATCAGATCTATTGTGCTATTTATCTCTGCTGAATTATTGAAGATAAAAGAAGATTTGATCAAATGGTTTCCCCACACATTGTGGGGTTTGTCCCTGGCTAGCCGCCACATCTTGTGTCTCTTGTCTTGGCTTGTTTTCTATCGATTATTTAATGTTCTATCTGCACTTTACTTTATGTACATGTGATTTCTAATCTGTGGAATATAATAAGAAAAAGAAGTAAACTGTTATAAGCATAGAACATACCATAACTTAACATGGTATCAGAGTTGAGGTGAAGACAAAGCCCGAGCAAGAGCAAGAGCAATCACCGAAGAGAAGATTGGCAAGGCTATCCTAAAAGAACTATGGGGTCCTCAACACTCTTTCCTGCCAAATACAAACTTTGTGAGAAATATGACTATCACGGATGGAAGATGTCTATCGATCTAACCCTAGAAGATCAAGGAGTGTTGGACCATGTAAGAGGCAATATTGTTGAGCCTCCATCAAATGCATTCGTTGCTGTCTGGAACAAATGGAAAAATGGAGAAATCAAAACAAAGAAGATCATGCGGGACTCTATCGACAAGCACTTGGTGGCCTACATCTCTAAACTGTACACCTCCAAGGAAGTCTACGATAGACTGGTGAGTTTATTTAACGTAAATGATGCAAAGCAAGTTTTGTTTCTTAGAAATAAGCTAAAGGAAATTAAGAAGGGTAAAGATGAGAGTATGCAAGCATACTTCTTAAGGATCACCGAAATTAGGGACGATCTCCTATCTATTGGGGAGGCTATCACTGACAGGGGAATGGCACTCACGACTCTTGGAGGATTACCATCCGAATGGTATGTGTTCAGGACTACTCTTCTGAACAATAATGTAATTCATGGTTTCAAGGAATTAATGGCTAGATGCATTCAAGAAGAAACAAGAGTAGAAGAGAAAGAAATGCCCATGCCTAAAGGTCCTCCTGCTTCATTTTCTTCTCATGCTAAGAAAGGAAATAATTTCGGGACTAAATCAAAAGGAAAGGCTGGACCTAAGGGTGGAAGAAAAGGATGCTGTTACATCTGCGGTAAAGCAGGTCACTATGCAAGGGAGTGCCTTGATAGAAAAGACTCACACCGGGACGATGATCAAAATCCCTCTGATGGAAAATCAAAGGAATGACAAATTCAACAGCAAAGGTAAGAGGAGAGCTGGGGATCGAAGAAGAGGTCAACCATTCAATAAGGCTAGAAAGCCCAGGATGTATTAATTGCACCTGACCTCAAAAAGAACCTAGTGTCCATTTCGACAATGGAAGACAAAGGCTGTAAGGTAACCTTCAGCGATGGCAAGGTATGTATATGGAAAAATAATGTTAAAGATGCCTTTACTCTTCGGTTTAGTGTTGATTCATTACATCGGGTCAATGGAAGTCCGCTAGGTGTCATGTCTTGTGACACAACTCTTTAGTCCGAACTTTGGCATCAGAGGTTTGCCCACCTTCATTACAAAGCTCTACCCGATGTAAGACAGATGGTAACAGGGATGCTCGAATTCCAAGTAGAGAAATAAGGTGTATGTTTAGGATGTGCCGAAGGAAGGCTCAAAAGGGGACCATTCCCCTCAAGCCAAAGCAAGACCTTCGATATATTACAGTTGGTTCACTCACGCATATCTGAGGCTGGCATTAAGAGGGAGACTACTACACCACATACTTCTGAGCATAATGGTGTGGCAGGAAGGAAGAACCATACGATTATGGAAGCTATCCGGACCATGCTACATGATCAAAGATTTCCGAAGTTTCTATGGGCTGAAATTACAAACACCACCATATATGCCCTCATCAAGCATTAGGTTCCAAGACTCCTGAAGAAAAGTTCACTGTTAAGAAACCTGATGTTTCTCATTTTAGAATTTTTGGAAGCCCTGTATATTTTCGTGTGCCGAAAGAGAAAATAAATAAATTGGGTGCATCTGGAAAGAAAGGAATTTTCGTGGGCTATGGTGAAAATACTAAAGGCTATAGAATCTATGTAGCCGGTCAAAGGGAAGTTGTAATTAGTCATGATGTCACCTTTGACGAAGATATGGCTCTCAGCAAGGTGAACAATTTTCCAACTTTGAGGAGCTCTCAAGAAGCCGACACCAGGGAACCGAAAGAAAAGGATGATGAATCAATGCCTGATGTAGAAGAACCCATGGATCTGATTGATCCTCATCCATGTGAGCCTTCCTCTTCTAGGAAGAGGCCTTCATGGCTAGGGGGCTACTTGATGATACTAAAGGACATGCTGCACCTCGAGGAACCTTTCGTGAAAGTAAGAAACCTCATAGGTATCAGGGATACCTGACCATCATGAGCACGATCATACAAAATAAGCCTTCATCATTCTCAGACGCCATTAAGAATCAAGTATGGAAGGATGCTATGACTGAAGAATATGAGTCTTTCATGAAGAATGATGTCTGGTTAGTAGTTCCCAGACCCCAGGACAAGACAGTTGTTACTTCCAAATGGCTTTACAAGATAAAGCATGCAATAGATGGAAGTACGGAAAAGTATAAGGATCGTTTTGTTGCTCGTGGTTTCTCCGAGAAGGAAGGTATAGAGTATGCTGAGATATTTGCACTTGTTGCCAGATATACGACCATCCGCTCGATCATAACACTTACCACTTCACAAGGATGGAACCTACATGAGATGGATGTCAATACTGCGTTCTTACATGAATCAATCAAAGAAGAGGTCTACGTGGAGCAACCCGAAGGATTTGAGATTTATGATCGAAAATATCCTGTATGCAGGTTGAAGAAGGCTCTCTATGTGCTAAAGCAAGCACCCTGAGCATGGTATGAGAGGATCGACAACTACTTGATGAAGCTGGGATTCACTAGGAGTGAAGCCAAATCCTAACCTTTACTTTAAGGTTGAAGATGATAAACTTATCATACTGGTGTTGTATGTGGATGACCTCTTTCTAACATGTGCACACCCTCTCATTCAAAAATGTAAGAGGGAGTTGGCTTCTGAATTTGAAATGAAGGACCAAGGACTTGAAGTGTGGCAGAAGCCAAGGGAAATTTTCCTATCTCAAGGAAAATATGTGGTAACGATATTAGAAAGATTCGGTATGATGGACTGCAAGCCTGTGACTACCTTGAGGATCTTAACTTTTAGAAGTTATATGGTAGTGATGTCAGACCAGATTTGGGAAATGCCTCTGAGTTTCATAAACTCATTCGCATTGATGTTCTTGGTGAACCTCCATCCGAACATATGTTTTGCAGTTAGCATTGTGAGCTCATATTTGGTTGAGCCTCACTGGATTGATGCCAAGAATATTCTGAGATATCTTGGTGGTACAATGGGTTAAGATACACTGTCGGAGATGTAAGACTACTTGGATATACTGATGCTGATTGGGCAGGCAATGTGGTGGACCGTAAGAGCACTTCTGGGTGCTGTTTCACCTTGGGATTTGCTTTGATATCCTGGATGAGCAGGAAGCAGAAGTCAGTGGCTTTGAGCATCGCTGAAGCAGAATATATTGCTGCTAGCATGACCTCATGTGAGGCAGTCTGGTTGCGAAAGCTCTTTAGTGAGATGTTTGGACTTACATTGGATACCACTGTGATTCTCTGTAACAACCAGAGGTGGGATTCGATTATTGAGGAATCCCATATTCGTCGATTGCTCCAGAAGTAGACATCATCTGGGATATGGTAAGTTGATGAGCAAGGAGGCTCCATCACATTAAGATGATGTACAAGTTGATACACCTTGTCATAGCCCCGAGGAAAGATCTAATTTGTGATTTTCCCAAACGACTTGGAGTCGTCAAGAAACCCTTGTACAAGGGTCCTACATGTTGCATACATTGAGCTCTAGGAGCTCTGATGGCTTGCGTTTATTACTGGAGCAACATATGACCACAGGGTGACTCGCCCTCCCCTGGTGGTGCGCACTGGAACAAGATGATTCGCTCTCTTGTGGAACAAGATGATTCGCTCTCTTGTGGAGCAGGATGATTCGCTCTCCTGTGTAGCAGGATGATTAGTTCTCCTATGAGGCATGGATTGATGTGTTCTCTGTTAACACCCAGGTTGTTCCCTATGACTCCCAAGGGAATATGGCCGGGGTAACCACTAACCAATCTTTGGATTACAGCTTCTAGCCTAGCTGTAATCAGAGAGGGCTCTCTCTGTAAGGTTTGTCACTGTTTTGGTGTAGTTTTTAGGCTAGTTATGAAGTAAAGGTTTGTTTGTTTTTTGTGTTTGGTTGGGAGGATGTTTTTCTGATAGTTTTGAAGTGTTCTCTGCAGATGAATTAATCCATTGGGCAATGGGGTTTGTAGCTGTTGTTTCCTTGAGATCCTGGTTTAGTGTGGCTGGAATTACAGGGCCTTTATATATTTCATAAAACAAACTGTAAATTGTGAGGGTGAAGTGTGAATCAACCAGTGAAGAGCAGCTAAGAATTCTTCATTGAGCTGGGATGTGAGAAAGGGACTTATTACTTAGGAGCAATACCTGAATTCCGGAATAAATAAATCACTGTGATGAAATAGTGTGAAAGGTAGCAATTAAGAATTACACTTTCATTACCATAACTGAAGAAAACATTTATAATAGCTTTAGATTGAGCTCAGGGTAATCTGTGATTAAATCCTGAGACTATTCTTTTTCCTTGCTATTTAGATATGTAATATATGGAAAAAACATGAATGATATATGAAAGATAGCAAACATATAACAGAGAGAAACAAGAAAACTTATTGAGCCATGAAACACGCAGGAATCCTGCAATATTCAGCCATACACCAGCAAGACATCAAGAGACACAACGCTTTAGAAATCCAATCATCCTTTGTATTAGTTGTCTGAAGATTTACAATAGAAGAGCTACAGAATAGATATCAAGAGATTTCTTACATCCAGAGTCCAACCCCTGCTAACAAATGCGAGGGGGAATATATAGAAGTCTATTACAAAATATCTCAGGAATTGAGTCATCTGAGAGGGAAAATATCTTCTTTTACTCGTACAGGGCTTGCAGATGAGAATTTATTACAACCTTTAATGAACTATAAAGGCTCTTAACTCCTGTCAGAGCAATCTTGACCTTTGGGGCTCACGGAGTCGGTTGAGCGCTTTGATATAACTGCTGAATGACGTGTCTGTGCAGCTGTAACTTCCTGTGCCTTCTCGGCCGTGTCACCTGTGACTTCTGATGCTGCTGTTGTGGCTGAGTACCTGTGCTGAGTTGGCTCAGCCTATGTCTGCATACCTGCTGATGTGTCTTTGCCCTGCTGTGTATGAGATTCAAAATAATTTTTCAAAGGCAAAATCATAATTACTGACTTCGGTTTAACAGTAATCGTATTAACTCTTCCCATACATCTGATGAAGGCAACTGATGTTTCAAAATTGACCCCATGGTCTCATTAGCCTCTGTATACTTATAAAAGTGAGGGGGCTCATCAAATAAATGTGCAATTTCATTCCTAATAAAAAATATATTATCTACTCTATCAAAAATAATTTGCCCTGTTACTGGGCCTGCTTCTGTTGAGTCACTAGATGCCTCTGAAATCTGTGTTGCTGCAAAATTGCTTACTCTCTTAGCATACTTCTCATGGGAGAGTAATTTCCCTGTTTTGTAAAGCCATAAACCTGTTTTGAAATTTATTAATATCTGCTTGCATATCCTGGGTTCTTCTTTCCAGGGTCTGAATCAGGTTTCTCAAAGTCAGGACTCTTCTGATTAGGGAGATGGTCTCTATCCTGTTTCCAATCCCCATTCTTATCAGCTGTGAGCTTGTCCTGTAGTTTAGCACGTCTATCATCCTGGTGGCAATCTCAGGCATGCTGCCTAGAGATGCCCTTGCTCTTTGCATTTCTTTGCGTGCTCTTCCAATGAGTGCTACTTGCTCATATATGGCCTCTATATACTCCCACTGGTCTGTTATTGACTGGCCAATGTTGCCCCAGATGACCCTCTTAAGCTCTGATGTGACTTTATCCAATGTGAGCTCTTTTTCTAGCTCAACAATCCTCTTCTTGAGGGCCTTTACCTCCCTCTCTCTTTCAGCCACATTTTGTTTTGACTTGTCATATTTTTTGTTTATTTTTGCCAGATTGTCCTGGGCTTGGCTCAGCTCAGACATCTGGGACTCCAGTACCTGTATTTCTTTCCTCAGCTTTTGCATGTCCAGGCTTTCAGCCTGCTCTGTTGTTGGTGCTGAGGTGGTTGGTGCTGAGGTATCTGGGGCTTCTTGCTGCACTTGTTGGCTGCGAGGGGCAGTGTCTTGAGGGGTTTCCTCAGGATTTATTGTTTCTGGAGGTGGCTATGAGGTTTGCCCCGCCTCCTTCTGCTGCAATGCTGCTTCCAATGTGGCCTCTGACTCCTGCAACTTTTCTTGCGTTTGAATGAGCTCCTTGTATAATGTCATTAATAGAGCAGCTGCATCCTTTTCTTTCCTCTGCTGGGCAACCTCTTCTGTTTGTGGGTGAAGAGTTGGTGGGATTTTTAATTTCTTTTTCAATGCTGCCATATCAGCATCCCTTAGCCTAAGGACTTCTTGTACTGCCTTAACATCTTTGGGATCATGCCCAAATTCTATTTTTAATCTCCTCCAAGGCTTTGATCCTGTTATCCTTAGCTTGAGAGGAAGCCTTTTCCAACTCAAGCTGTGCAACAGTATTGTTCAGTCTATTTTGCAGCCTGTAGTTGACCAAGGTCTTATCAGCCAAGGTGGCATAGACCATCTCACCCGTCTGTTTATGGAGCTCAATCTGATCCATTGGGTGGATGTCTTTTGATAGGACCTCCAGATTGGTCCTGATGTAGTCTGCAACTGTTTGTGGTTGCTGCAATGTTGGTGTGAAGTGGCTCATTGTCATCTTCCCCTCTTGCACATCAAATGCAGACATGAGCCTTTGTTGGTTTGTGGGAGCCATGTTCAACAGGTGATTGTAGAGTTGAATTTTTAGTGGTTCACTCCTCTTAATATCTTTGAACTGCTGTTTGATACTTGTTTCTCCTCCCTTCTTCTGCCCTGAGGAGCTTACTTCTCCTAATGCTGTCTTGTCCTGCTCCTGTTGCAAGGAGCTTGCTGAAGCTTCCATGCTTGGCATTTCCTCTTCTGAGAAAGCATTCAACCTCTATCTTTTCTGCAGTGATGAGGTGAGGGGAGTTTCCCTTTCTCTTTTTCTTCTTTCATCCTCCCTTTGAGAGGTCTGGAGGATGGATGAGTCAATCCTCGAATCCTGCCTTGGTGGTGCCATTTGCACTGGTTGTTCTTTGGTGGCCAATGGGGCCTGTGCCGTTTGTTTCTCCTGACCCTGTTGGTCTTTTTGCTGCTGTTCTTGCTGGGGTTGCTGCTCTTGACCCTGTTGGCCCCGTGGTTCTTCCATGACCTCTTCCTTGCCCTTGCTCTGCTCTTGGTCTGTATTTTGCACTGCCTCTTGCTGTGTTGTAGAAGATGAAGTAGCTGCTCCTGCTTGAGGCTTTGGTAGAGTAAGTACCTGAGAAGGAGATTCTAAGTCAGCCATTTTCAACAAACGCCTTCTAGCTCTTTCAACTAGTTCTTCCTAAGTGATTGGCTCTTCAAGTGTGTTTCTTGTCCATTTTGGTAGGTTGGCATGTCTTTGAATATGGAGCATGCTCACATGCTCATAGCTGGAGAGTTTGTATTTCTGCCTTCTCAAGGATATGGAATTATTAGGGTCATAGGGCTTCCAAAGGAAGCTTTGTTTTAGGCCAAGGCCTTCTAGCCTCCTGTCGGCATCTCTCCAGCCTTCTCTTTTGTTTAAGACAAAATGGCCCAGTTGATTTCTTACTTTAAGTTGTGCCTTCTTGCCCCTGCCTGCAAAGTGCACCATATCGGCATTGCCAAATTGCCTGAAATATTCTAAGGCAAACAGTCTCATAGGCACATACCTGGGCAATCTGTATGGGTGCAACTCACACCCATATATTCTGATCACAGTATAGTGTTGGTAAAAGTACCAATCCCCTATGCTGTATGCACTGGATAGCTGCAGAATCCTTTGCATCTCATCAGTCAGTCTTGGAGGGGGTGAGGTTAAGAATAGAGACATGGCTGGATGGATGAA
>APFE030188634.1:8998-19233 GCA_000404065.3 Pinus taeda
CTTTGTCTTAAAGAACAACCATTAAAATAAACGCTTAAAGTAAAATTAACTTAGAAATTTTTATTTTCTAGGGCTCTGAAGCACCAACATAGATCAGGCTAGTGTCTTGGAGTAGGTGAGTAATTAACTCTCCAAGACTATTTAAACCAAACAAGTAGCTTATCTTGTGATAGAATAAATCCAGCTGTTACATTTGTATTCTGGGAAAGCTCCTCTTAAAGGAGAAGCACGAGCTCGTGTCCGAATCAGTGAGGGGATCAATCCTCCCTCGTTGGGAACGACGCCAGACACGCACGTATTACAAACAGTAAACCTCAAATTGAGGAGCCAGGGGATCTTATCGGTAAACCTTGGATTAACCATTGTCAAGGAGCCAGTAAGGGGATTGAGCTTGTTACTCTGCCCTTGCGTGCTGTCCGAGTGTAGACTGTTCCCCCAGGTGTATTTGTTGCTGTTGGTCACCTTAGTGACCATTATCTTAGGATTCTACCCAAGGTGACAGTGGAGGGAAGATCCCACTGTACCTGGAGCAGACGTCGGCTAGACTCACTTGGATTTTCTGGGGGGTTCACTTAACTCGAGACGGTTAAAGTGGAGGAACTTGGTCCAGTCTATTCATTAAGTAGCTTGTCGGGGTAACTGTTCCACCCGCTATTTCTGTACTGAATCCTACGAGGTTGGATTTCATCATCAACTAGTGTTTTTGGTCCGGAAGCTTATTGTTTGTGTTTGGTTTGACGCCCTAGATTCTTTAGGTGTATGTTTCAAATTTGATTGGTTCTTTAGCGACTTTAGGTGGTTTCTTTTGAGATTTTATTTTGTTTTCGTGTGTAGTAGTTAAAAGTTTTTAGCTGTGGATGAATCACTGAAACGCTCCCATAGACTTCGGGGCGAGTCTCCTGAAGTTGTTACTCTGTCCGATTTGTTGAAGCGATCCCGTAGATTGCGGGGTGAACCTATTGAAGAGGTCTGAGCTCATTACGAAGGTTTGAAAATCCTTGTAACTTCTCCTGGCGGCAGTAGAGTAAGTCCACCTAAAGAAGGAGAGTCTTTGTTGGTAATCCATCTAGATTACCAAAATCTAGAGACAGGTTATAATCCTGAAGCTGTTGCGGTTTCCGAGCTTACTGGTAGTGTTTTATCTACTAGTGATATAGGCGAAGAACCTTAAATATCTGAACCTGTTACTCTGACTTCCAGTGTTCCTGGTTCACCTAGGGTAGAATGAGTCATCACAGAAAATCTTCCTTCTGGTTTGATTGCTATTGAAGAGCTTTCCCCAGAAGAAGATCTAGGCGCTTCTTACCTTGAATAAGATCTACCTGCTCTCGATCTAAGAGAGCGTGAGTCTATATTTTACAGTCCTCCTAGAATTACTACTTGGTATCTTTCGTTAACAAATTTTTTAGACAACTCGGTGTCAAGTTTTTCTCCACCTCGTTTTCCTTTTCCACCCAGAGGTTTTACTACTCCTGTATATATGTCTAGTCTGTCATCTCCGGAAGCCTATTTATACGGCGGTCCGTCTGTTCCTGCTGGGTATCAGTCTATTTCTGGTACTTTTTCAGGAGCATCTCCTCGTCCTTCCGAACAAAAGTTATTATTTGGAAGTATTCGTAATAGTCAGTTGAGTGTGCAAGAAATTCTGATGATGTCAGGTCAACCTCAAGGCAATCAGTTACCGCCTGGGGAGCAACCTCAAGGTACTCCATATGCACCTAGAGGGAAACCTCAGGGTACTCAATATCTGCATGGGGGGCAACCTCAAGGTACTCAATTTTCACCTAGGGGGCAACCTCAAGGACAGTACGTCCCTACGGGACAGTACATTCTCAAGGTCAACCCCAGGCCCAATATGTGCCCCAAGGTCAACCCCAGTACCAGTACGTACCCCAAGTTCAACCTTCATATCAGTATGCACCCCAGAGTCAATATCCTTACGTACCTCAAGGTCAACAACCCTAATATCAGTATGTGCCTCAGGGTTATCAACCCCAAGGCCAGTATCAACCGCAAGGTTATCAACCACCTTCAGGTCAACTGTATTATCAATCTTACCCTTAACCCGTTTATGGACCTCCATATCCTCAAGGTCAATACCCTTGAACGAATTTGGTGTGGGATCCTTCTCAAAATCCACAGATGTTGCAACCGAATGTGTAGTCGTCCTCCCAACCTGGACAGGTCGCTGGTCCATCTCAGCAACCCGTCTAGTCTACGGCTTCAACTTCTACATCTTTTGTAGTCTCTCAGGCTGGGCCTAGTACACCTCGTACTCCGCCTTAAACGTCTGCTGCGGCTACTGCAACATCTTCTCCATTTACCCCACCTTCTTCTGGAGTATCAGCAGCTCGGGTTTCTACTATTCCTGCCTCTGTTCCTCAGACCTCTTTACCTCAATCTATATCTATGGTCCAGACTTCGGTCCAGATGCCTGTAGGAAGTACGGTTTTTACTTCTCAACCTCAATTTGTTCAACCTCCATACCAGGGATAGTACCAACCTCAATATGGTCCTGCTGCTCAACAACCAACCTACCAGTATCAACCGTATCCTGGGTACACTTATCAACAACCTGAACAACCCCAGTACGGTTCGGTTAATCCAGGTTTTGCGGGAGGATACAATATCTCGAACGCGATTCCTATTCCAAGTTATCTTGGATATCCTCCTCCTGGGGCTGGTTTAGTGACCCCAAGTTTTAGAGATCCGAATCGGCAATTGACTTTTATCGCAACTTTGGATTTACCAGTCTTGACGCGCCTAACGAATGATCCAATCAATTATCTTCCGTATTGGCCGCCAATGCTGAATAAGTTGCCTAGTGACATACCCAAGTTCGAAGGTAAGTTTGGAGAGGACCCGTCAAATCACGTGATGACTTACCACCTCTGGTGTGCATCAAATTCTATCTCGGATGATTCGATCCGCTTACGTCTTTTCCAGCGTACACTCATTGGTCTCGCGGCCAAGTGGTACATTGAGTTACCACGGGCCTCTTTTTACAATTTTAGCCAGTTAGCCACATCGTTCTTAACTCATTTTCAGTTGCCGGTTAGATATGATAACGGCACGGAGTTACTAACTTCAGTAAAACAATCTACGTCCACGTATATTTCTGATCATATTCATGAGTGGAGACGTCGAAGGAGGTTAGTGAAAGTTTTTATCCCAGACCAAATATTAGCTTAATGGTTTATTAAATCATTATTACCGAAGATTATTGAAGATGTATCTAAGGCCGGTGTAGTTACTAAGGAGCAAGTCATTGCTCAGGCGTAGTACCTTGACTTGGTTTGCACTCAGTCGGGTACTTTACACGAGAAGATCCCAGATCTTCCAAGTTCAAATCAAATCATTGCTGCTCCTGCGGGATCTCATGCCGCTGATGGTATGATCAGTACGGTGAACACAAAGAGCAAGAAGAAATCTTCGAAGAGTTCTTCTCCCATAATCACCCTACCTGATTCCCCGACAGGTGAGTCTTCTCCTGAAATTTCTGCCGAAATTCAAGTCGTAGAGACATCTACGGTCAAATAAAAAAATGTTGAAAAAAAGAAGGGTAAGAAGAAGAATAAAGCAGACAAGGCTCCAAAGGAGAAATCAGAAAAGTCAGAAACCAACAACGAAAAGTGAAAACCTAAGTATCCTTGTGTGATTTGTGAAGAAGATCATTATACAAGAGATTGCCCTCATCGGGCCGAGGTTGTGAAAATAGTCAAAGGTTCTGAAACTCCTACTATTTTGAAAGATCCATTTCCAAAGCAGGATACTAAAATGATAGGTTCTTCCTCGAGTACAAGTGAAGCACCCATTTTGATGATGTCTCATGTGAGGATTGTGACTCGATCGCAATATTATGGTAGTAAGAATCCTGTTGATGGTAAGGAAGCAGAATCTTCTCACTCTAACCCATCAACCTCAGCTCCTGGTTCCGATCCACTACAGTTTGAGAAACCTAACCCTGACTTAGTAATCAAACCGCCCGCCAAGGGTATACTTCGAAAGTCTGCTTTCAATCCACATGCTTTCAATCCAAACTTGATAATCTTTGATCTAGAAAATAGTACACCACATTTACCTCATCAGATGGCTTTCCAGATTCCAGTGATAGTCAAAAACAGGCCTGTTCATAGGGCTGTAATTGATGAGGGAGCTTCCACGTGTATTATGTCGATTCAGCGTTGGAGATTGCTTGGTTCTCCTTCAATGAACCAATCCCCCACCATCCTGAAGGCCTTTGATGGCCGTGGGTTCCATTCGTTTGGTATTTTATAGGATTTGCCTATAGAGGTTGAAGGAAAAACCGTTAGTCTAGATGTGGAGGTGGTTGATGCCCCTCTAGACTACAACCTTCTTTTGGGTCGAATTTGGTCATATGCTATGACAGCGGTCGTGTCATCGGTCTTCAGAGTAATAAAGTTTCCATATAATGGCAAGATCGTGACAATAGACCAGTTGGCTTACTTTGCATCCGACCCTGCCTCTTCAGAGAGTGTCCAGCATGTCGGTAAAACAACCATCCCTTATAGGGACGTTTGCGTAGGTTTAGTTAAAGATTCCGGTTTGCTGGGAACTTTTCCTTTTCCCCCAATCAACGCATCGTCTTCATTTGCATCTATTCATATGATTACATCAGACACCATTATTTACGACGATCCTTGGATTATCCCTTTCGAATCTGAGATAGACTCATTTGGTAATGCTATGCCTTTGAGTCCATATGAAAATGCTTATGAAGCTGTAGTGTCTTTTACCAACCCACTTTCAACCAAAACTAACCAAATGAATGTGGTCCATGAGGACTCACTTTTTGCATCACCCTTCAGAGTTAGTAACGTTTCCTGAAGTTGTATCATCTGACGAACACCTTCGTGAAATCCTATGTGTAGACGATTTACCATGGGAAGATCTTCATCACAGATCTTTGTTTTTACCTGAGGATGATTGTTTTGAAAATGATTTCTCATCCATCTTTACTTCTGAATATGTCAAAGAAGCTCAGAGTCCAACGAAACATCCTGATTCAGAGCTGAATTTAGAGAATATTTCTCGCACTATTCCCATTGACATTTCAGTGAAGCTCAGAATTGTTGAGAACATTCATATAGGTGCCTCATGTACAAATGACGAAATTCAAACTTACAAGGCCCTATTCCAAGAATTTCGTGACGTGTTTGCCTGGTCATACGAGGAAATGCCAGGAATTGATCCTACCATTGTTGTCCATGAAATCAAGACCTACCCGGACGCTAAACCCGTCTGGCAACGGTTGCGTCAGATCCACCCTCGAAAGTGGCTGCGATTAAAGAAGAAGTCGAGAAGCTGTTGAAAGCAGGTTTCATCTATCTGATCCCGTTAACGGATTGGGTATCGAATATTGTTCCGGTTAAAAAAAAGCAAGGAACAATAAGAATCTGTGTCGATTATAGGGATATAAATCGAGCTTGTCCAAAAGACAACTACCCTATGCCATATATCGATCAAATCATTGATGATTGTGCCAGAAGCGAAATGTTTTCCTTTATGGATGGTTTTTTGGGTTATAATCAAATCAATATTCTACCTGCCGACCAACCAAAAACGGCATTCATTTGTCCATGGGGGACATTCGCTTATTGCAAATTACCTTTTGGACTCAAGAATGCCGGAGCCACTTTTCAACGGGCAATGTCTTATGCATTTCATGACATTCAAACACATTGTGCAACCATACCTCGGATGATTTGCCTGCTCATTCCTTACATCGAGCTGATCACCTTGTTCACTTACGAGCAATATTTATGAGGTGTAGGCATTATTGTATTTTTTTAAATCTGCACAAGTGTGTGTTCTGTATAGAAGCAGGTCGATTGCTGGGATTTGTTGTTTCAAAAGCCGGCATTCGCATCGATCCCTCGAAAGTCAAAGCAATCATCCAATTGCCTCCTCCTTCGAGTTTACGCCAACTCCAAAGTTTGCAAGAGAAAGCAAATTTTTTACGCTGATTCATTCCAAACTACGCCGAGGTCACTAAAGGTTTTACCCGGTTGTTGAAATAGAACGTTCAATTCTTTTGGGATGAGATTTCTTAGCAGTCTTTTGATACGCTTAAGCACGCGTTGACCCATGCACCGTTTCTGTATCCTGTCAGCTACAACCAGGATTACTTCTTATACCTCGCAGCTTCGCATTCCACTACTGGAATGGTGCTAGTCTAGGAAGACAAATTCAGAGCGGAACATGTGATATATTATCTTAGTCGGACCCTAAATCCCACTGAGTTAGAATATTCCCATGTGGAGAAATTGGCTCTAGCAGCTGTTCAAGCTGTCCAGCGTTTTCGTCACTACATTTTACTTTGTAAAACTACAGTGATTTCAGATTTCAACCCTATGATTTATATTTTGACTAAACAATTGCTAGGGGGCAAGTACTCTAAATGGATCATTATCCTACAAGAGTTTGATTTGGAGTTTGAGAAATCCAAGTCTAAGAAATCCGTAGTTTTCGCGGAGTTAATGTGTGATTTCTCGCGTGCTGACACAGAGACTGTGGCAGAAGAGTCCATTGCGGATGAATCTTTGTTTCTCATCAGCACTTTAGATCTGTGGTATGGAGATATAATCGTCTATCTCCAGACCTAATATTTTCGGCCTGAACTTTCAAAGTCCGAGCGTCGAAAAATTCGTTTCCAGTCCCAATAGTTTAAAATTATTGGAGATACTCTTTATCGCCGTGGGGCGGACTTGGTTTTTCGACGTTGCTTAACTCACGAAGAGGCTGAGAGGGTTTTGAATGACTGTCACTCTAGAGCATGTGGCGGTCATATGTCTGGGTATCCTACAACCCAAAAGATATCACGCGTGGGCTACTTCTGGCCGTCTTTATTCAAAGATTGTATTATTGAGGTCCGAAAATTCCACAATTGTCAGGTGTTTGATCCAAAGATGCGCGCACCACCTGCTCCTCTCCACCCTATAATTGTTGTCAGTCCTTTCGCCAAATGGGGTATCGATTTTATAACTTGTAACCCTCACTCGGCCGAGGGGCATGCGTATATCGTCCTCGCGGTTGATTATTTTACTAAATGGGTCGAGGCGATGCCTACATTCGAGGCAGATGGAAAAACAACAACAATTTTTGTATTCAATCACATTATTGCTAGGTTTGGTGTCCCACAAGTGATCATTACTGACCATGGGCACCATTTTCGAAACGTCATGATGACCGAACTTACAGCCCAGCTTGGTTTGCGCCACGATAGCTCTACTCCTTAATATCCACAAGCCAACGGTCTGGTTGAGTCTATCAACAAAGTTCTGGTTATCATGATCTGACGAATCATTGGTATTCATCGATCGAATTGGCACAACATGTTATTTTCAGCGCTATGGGCATACCGAACCTCAGTGAAAACATCAACAGGGTTCACTCCTTTTCAGCTAGTTTATGGCTTGGAAGCTGTGTTGCCTATTGAATGCGAAATCCCATCACTTCAAATGGCTACCGAATTACTCCCAGCTACGTCTGAAGAGGAAAAGCGTTTATTATACTTAGCTAAATTAGATGAGACTCGTTGCGATGCCGCATTGGCAATCGAGACTCATGCAAAGCAAATGAAAGCTTAGTATGATAGAAATGTGACCCCTCGAAATTTTTTGGAAGGTGACCTAGTGATTTTATATGATCAAGCCAACGATAAACTAGGTGCTGGAAAATTCGTCCCTATGTGGCATGGGCCCTACATCGTCAAGCGAAAGCTAGCAAAGGGGGCATATGAGCTAGTTGATTTTGATGGGGACTCTTTGGGTAAACCCAGAAATGGACTTTACCTGAAGAGGTATTATGCTTAAGTGTTGGGTATGGAGAATTATTAGATTAGGATAGATTAGATTTTTCTTTCTAGTTAGGTCTTCTTTCTAGCTTACGTGTTCTGTTAGTCTAGACGGTGTGCTTAGCTTAGAGAGTGTGTTTTTTCGTCATTATTCTGGCTTATCTTGGTTTTACTCTTGATATTTCAGATGTCGATGCCTCTCCAAACATACATTGGATTTGCTGATGGCGCTTGTCGTAATACACGGAATATCTCTTCCGCAGCTTGGGTTATCTATTCCCCATCTGACGAGTTAGTTTCCATGCATGGGGTAAGCCTCGGTCAAACAACAAACAACATTGCGGAATACAGTGCAGTGATTGAGTTATTGTCTGAATCTATTTCATTCAGGATTCGGAGTTTGATTGTGAGGGTTGATTCGGAACTTGTTGTATTACAGCTTAATCGTTTTTATGCCATTAGAAATCCTGTGTTATTAAGATTGTTTTTGAGAGTGCGTCTCTTGTAACGTGAGTTTGATTACATTGAATATCAGCATATTCCAAGGTCTCTAAATACATTAGCAGATGCAATTGCTTCTCGAGTATTAGACAGACATTTGAGATAATTTTAAATTTAAAAACATTTCATCACACATGTTTAACAAGATAATCCGGTAAAATGATATATATATAAATAGAGTGTGTCAAAAAATATACATCGTCCTCGATCATAGGTTGAAAAACACCTTATGATCGGCAAAAATGATAAGTACAAAAAACCAAAATGTTAAATGTGTCTACAAAGCGACCATCCAATCACTGGTGGTGCTCTCTATACGACACCACTGCACGGGCTACCCTACACAAGAACCTCCTAAAAGTTCCTAAGACTGCGACGACATAGCGCTGAAGCCTGATAGGAATATCATCTATGGTCGTCTCTGGTATATCTGCCGTCAGACGCTCTAGATCCTGCTCCAACTCAGCTAGTGTCTCTGCAGCCGCGTCCTGTGGGGCCAGTAGCGGTGTAACTGGATGTCTCCTCTCAAAAGGCCGAAGATCGGCTGGACGCCGTGGGCCTACATCTACATTTTGAAAATTTTACTGTCAGTTTTGAAACGATGTTTAAAAACAAAAAATATAGATAAATTAAAACATTTGTGAAAAATGAATATACCTCTGTCATCCCATTGTTCTCCCTGTGGAAGAACCATGTCCGGATCTCCACGAAAATCCATTCCGACATACGGAAAATCCTGAATAGCAAAGACCTGGTTCTCTAACCAGTGAAAGTAACCTGCAGGAAATCGGATGACTTCCGCTCCCTCATCAGGATGCCAGGCCATAACCGCAACCCATCGCATCAACTTCGGCTCCTGAGGAGGCCCAACCCCAATTGTGAGCTGCTGTGGGATCAACATAGGAACTCTCTCTAAGGCAAATCTCACAACCAAAGACCCATATCCAAAAGTCTTTGATTGTCTGTTCTTTTCCCTAGTCAACTGGCCCTTCATATTGGCCAGTACAGCATCGCACCAGTTGAAAATGGTGCCTCAGTAGCAATCTATCGCCATCCGCATCTGGGACCCGGTGGCAAGGTGTAAAGCAGCTGCGCCGCAAAGTCTGGTAACTGTGAAAGCTATCACCATAAGTTCAGACCGGGATATGAACTTGATTTCTATCCCCTTCTCCTGGTTCTGATTGTTTCACCACTCTAGCCGGAGGCTAGCAAGGGATTGGCCACACGGCCTAGTCCCGAATAGAGAAAGGTGCTCGCCCCTGTTGGGCAAACCAGTGAGAAAATATATTTTGGAGGCCTCTATCTCGAGCTGGTGGCCTCCAATGTAAAAACATTGATCCTGGATGTTCCATCTCTCGACCAACCACTCTAAAAATGGCACCCGGGCCCTCATGCCAGGTATGACCCAGTATTTGAAGAGACCGCATGCTCTTAACGCATCAATGGTAGGTTGGTGATTTAGTGCGGCCAAATTAACATCTTCGTGCTCTCTTTCATGCCAATCAAGCATGGTGGGCAATCTACACACCAAGAAATAAGCATTAGAAACCATGAAATCAAAAATTTATGGTTCAATTTGAAGGTTGGGGTTTTAAAATGCGCTTTGCGCGGGGTACGCACCCCGCCTTCAGAAACAGAGCATGGGTATGCACCTGGTCTGAAGGTAGGTTGCGTACCCCAAGCATTTTCCCTTTAAGGAAAATGTCGGGGTATGCAGGTTACCCATGGGACACCTGCGTACCCCGAGGAGCGCATCCCAAAACCCCAAAGCCCCCGAAAAATCAAACAAGGGCTAAAATTAAAATTCTAAATGGATGAAAATGAAGAGGAGGATGTTGTAGAATACCTGAAAGAGACGGCGCTCGATTCCGACGGTCGGATTCTCCGCAAAGTCCATGGGAAGTTTCTTGCCAAAAGC
>APFE030188640.1:2356-15914 GCA_000404065.3 Pinus taeda
GGCATGTATAAATATGTATTGTAACATTGAAAGATATATAATGAAAAATCAAGCTGGTAGTCTCGGTTTTGAGATCCAGTGGGAAATCTCTGTGTATATGTGTTTTATGGTTATGCTCTCGCATTTTTTATTTTCTTGTGATTTAGAATTCGTATGCAGGTAATTTCTGTACGGGGTTAAAACCTACAACTTGGATGAATCCTCCTCACTGAGGAGCTTTTAGTCCTCCAAAAGCATGAAAAATAATCTACAATTTCTCTGTACCTTATCTGCATCACAAGCGTCTTGAAAGGTCTCGCTTCCATCTCCTTAACCTTTGTTCCTTAAAGACTTAAGCGATGAGCCGACACCTGCAACCTTTGCAACCTGTAGTACATTGTTTCCAAATTACATTCTTGAATTTCATGACCAGCTAATGACCCAAGCGTCCCACACTTGCCATGAGTTTATAGCACATACTCGGTGGTAAAGTTTACATCAAGATGGGCACTATACCCCAGCTACGAAAACAAGGCCAACATATCATTGTTTCTCCAACAAGTGATGGAAAACACATCATCACTGCAACACATGATTTACAAGATAAGGCCAAATACTATTTTCTTTGACAATTGATGGAAACATGACATCACTTTCACAGTTTATCATGCAACTCAAAATAAGACCAGACATCATTGTTGCTTAACAAGTGATGGAAAACATAATTACTTTTTACATTTTAAAATGAAACAAATGATTTACAAAAACATGACCATGAAATTCTAACATATCTAGAAACCGTTTTTCACTTATTAAGGTGAATGGGTCATCCCCCTGTGGTGGTTTGGCTTGCCGAACAATTGTTTCACCTGGTTCATGCAGCAACACTTTGTCTTTAAGGCGCTGCTCTAGATGGAGCCTCCAACAAGTGGCTCTTTGATGGCCACTTCCATCACAACGACTGCAATAGGTTTTCTTCCCCCATATATGCTTTACCTGCTGTTGAGAGGGTCTTTCACGCCTCATCCTTTTGTGTGTTTCTATTCTTTTCCAACACTTAGAAAATGTATGGTTATGTAATCCACAAAAGGTACATGTTTTTCGATTCCACGTTTTACGATTATCATTAACATCATGATTATAATCGAAATGAACATTCGAATATCGAAACTGGTTATACCTTTCCTTGATGTCTCTAGTGTCATTATGGTGATAAGGGCTTGCCTCAGATCTCTCCTTGAAATGGGCACTTCCATGGGATGATGGGGATGTGTTCCCATCATTCTCTTTCCTCAAATATTTCAATGATCTCTCGAAAGAATCTGACACCTTCAAGCACTCTCCCTTGGTGTATCTCAAGCCTACAAGTTGAGGTCTCTGGACAACCTCCAATGGTTGAGTTATGCCTTGGTTATTAACACCAAGTTATTTTCCCTCCTTGTGCCTCGTCTTGATAAGGAGCCTCATGTTTGTCCTTGTAATTGGGATCTCCAAATTTCCAAAAGAAATCATACTATGTGAAGACGAAACCGAAAGGAAATCAACATCTTTTACCTCCTCTGTCGATTTGGAAAGAACTGATGAGGGATTCTCATCATTTGTTGTTGGTGGTTTGCTATTTGTCTCGACGCATTCCCCAACTTCCTTTCTAACATACCCAAGTCCTATCTGATGGTGTAATTCTTCTACTTTGATGGGTTTGACAATGCCTTGGCCATTAGCACCCAATCATTTTCCTTCATACCCCATTCTCTTCAACATTTTGGAGCCAATTCCTGTGGTATGATTTTCAAAAATAGTGAAATCATCATCAGGATTCATACATGAATTCACAGAATTACTTTTTACCTCACATGGGTCATGCTGCAACTTTTCCAAGGTCTCTTTCTTTGCTTGCAGTTGTTGTAGCAAACTATTTTTTCCCTCTTTCTCTTCTTGTAGATGCATCTTCAATTCAATGTTCTCTGTTCAAAGACTTTGGTTGTTGTGCTTCAGTTCTTCCTGGGCCTCTTCCGTGGCTCACAACTGAAGCTGCAATCGCTCCTTTTCCTCTGTCTCTTTTTGTAGATTTTCATACATTATTTCCACCCTTTTGGAAATTTTTAACATGGTCTCGTACATCTCTTTTTCATCCTCTATCGCTGCACGTTCCATTGTTCATGCTTGCAATTCACATCCATGCAAAGATCGCTCTGATACCACTTGATCTAGGTCTGGGTGTGACAAAGGACCCTTCCAAGACCTTTTAATTTCGTGATGTGTTAAATTGCATTTTTAAAAGAAGATAAATGAATACATCTACATATTGTAAAGAAGAGGAACATGACAAACATCAACACATAAAAACATAAGACGTTGATAACGAAGTTCTTCCAGGAGGGACTACGTCTTTGGGCCCCGATGTCAAGATGGTGTAGGCCGCTGCATTAAGTGTTGTCAATAGTGATGATGTACATAAGAGGTGATGTCGCTATCATGCAAGGAAAATGCCATCATGCATGAATGGCTCAAAGAGATGTTCCGCTACAGGAATGCGTGTTCATGCATGGGTCATGCTGCAACTTTTCCAAGGTCTCGTCCTTTGCTTGCAGTTGTTCTAGCAAACTATTTTTTTCCTTTTTCTCTTCTTGTAGATGCATCTTCAATTCAATGTTCTATGTTCAAAGACTTTGGTTGTTGTGCTTCAGTTCTTCCTGGGCCTCTTCCGTGGCTCACCACTGAAGCTGCAATTGCTCCTTTTCCTCTGTCTCTTTCTGTAGAGTTTCATACATTATTTCCACCCTTTTAGAATTTTTTAGCATGGTCTCGTACATCGCTCTTTCATCCTCTATCATTGTACATTCCATTGTTCACGCTTGCAATTCACATCCATGCAAAGACCGCTCTAATACCACTTGATCCAAGTCTGGGTGTGACAAAGGACCCTTCCAAGACCTTTTACTTTTGTGATGTGTTAAATTTCATTTTTAAAAGAAGATAAATGAATACATCTACATATTGTAAAGAAGAGGAACATGACAAACATCAACACATAAAAACATAAGACGTTGATAATGGATTTCTTCCAGGAGGGACTACGTCTTTGGGCCCTGATGTCAAGATGGTGTAGGCCGCTGCATTAAGTGCTGTCAATACTGATGATGTACATAAGAGGTGATGTCGCTATCATACAAGGAAAATTCCATCATGCACGAGTGGCTCAAAGAGATGTTCCGCTATAGGAACTCTCAGTAAAAAAGACTCTTATTAATATGACATAAAATTCATGCATGATGATCATCCCGCCAACATGGCATAAAAGGGATCTCAATGCAAACATACATGGCAACAACATGAGTATCCCATCAACATGATGATAAACGGATGTCGAACAAAACATGATGAATCATGACAACAAGTACATCACATAGATGATTCCGCATCACATCAAGCAGGAATCATGAAAACGAGTAAGAAACAAGATCCCACATCAACATCAAATAGGGATCTGTGCAACACAATGCATAGTAAAAGAAGTACATGAACACACTACATATACCTCACATCCAGGGGCCATTTGAAGAAGCGGGTGTCAAACTGTTGAAGCTGGTCATGCCATCAACCTCGTTGGGTCGAATCTCATGGAATGACTGCTTGCACGCTTGATGTTGGCACCTACACTCCACTTAGAAAAGTGGTCGAAAAATTAAATGAGCAAATAGAAAATCTAAACATGCCATCAGATTTGTGGTGTCGAATAGTGAAAAATTAATTGTCAAATTTCTGAATTCTGAGAAAATGGAAATCTAGGGCTCAAGGAATCTTTTAGATTCCCCCTAGATTTCTCAAAGATTCCCTCCTCTGGGTCCTCTGAAAATTGGATGCTCAGATCAGGAAACTGACTGTGCCATTGGGTTCGTGTAGCCGAGAGGTGTAGGACTGACATACAATTTGTCCAAATTGGACACTGCAAAAATTTCACCCTCCTGGAAATTTTGCTCAATCATGGTTCCCCCTGTAATAAATTAATGAAAAAATCATCTCGATTTTTGCGCCCGCTGCTGGTTCCTCCATGCTGCTCAGGCGCACTGATAAAATGAAGGTTAATATAATTTTTTGGGCGAAGTAATCCAAGAAGGTTGTTTGGCATTGTGGTTACAAATATGAATTTGGTGGAGGAGGTCGGGTGGTCAAACCCTGCCTCCTCCATTTTTAAACATTTTGTTTTGATTTAAAAACCAAATCAAAACTTGTTTTGGGGGTCGGGTCTGCATTGGGCGGCTTGCCCCATACCCTCTGTAACCCTTTGGCGCGCGATGTTGTTTTCATTAAGGCTTGTACATGGGCTGTACATGCTTTAATGGAGTTTTCATGTATTAATTGGTTACATATGGTTGTGGGTTCGTTTTGGCATATGCCATGTGGGGCCACCACATGGGTGGGGCCGACAGAACCATCAACAGCGGGTTCAACTCCAAATGGCCTCCTAATTTTAATACAAATGGTTTACATATGCTGAGGTGTGGGGTTGTGGGGGTGGTGACCCACCACCTCCTTTTTATATATATTTTTTTATTTTTAATAATCATAAGGCCTTTTCGAAAATTTCAAAATTTGACCGAAGGAGTCAAATTAAACAGACCACAATTTCTCCCAAAATCTGGCCAGAGTTGGCCTAATTTCATCCGCCGGAAAACTTCCAAATTATGTCTCCATTAGCCTACCTAGTTAGCAAAAGTCAACCGAAACTTTGACTGGCTTGTTCTCCCTCATATGAGATCAAATTAATGAACTGTTTGCACCACTTCGATCAGGACGCGAGATTTACGCTCTAGTCGTCATTCGAAAGCATTCTGATCACTTTGATTTTTGAGCTTCCATAAGCCCTCTTTGTCCTGTGTGTGTCCCTGGAGCCACCTGGATCAGTTGATCTATATTTTTGTGAGTTGGTTTCATAACACTTGACCCAAGAAAAGATCCAAGGATTCACTGAAATGTTTCTCCTCTTCCTCGCTAGACCAACTCTTCTTCTTCACACATCTTTTTAACCCAAGATCAAGTGAGTGAATGAATGTGTGTTGGAGTGGAGTATGAGAGGGCTATTTATAAGCCTTCGTGTGTTGCCTTTTAGCCAACCTATCAACTGACATATAAATCTGTCTTGAAGCTAACTTGAACTATCTACTTTGGAGGCCTTCTTGATGCCGAGTTGCTGGTCCTTTATCCTTGCATTTGGAGGAGACATTTAACATGGTTTAGCCCTTGATCTTGGATACACAAACTCATCTTTTATATACAGTTGACAAGTGTAATATTCACATCAAGGACACAATTCTATCACCTAGCCTAGAGCTCACAATGGGAGCTACTAAACAAAATTTTGAGCATGAAACCCATGAATCAAATTTACAAAATATTTTGCTAGATACAAATTTACGTCATTTACATTGGAATGTGTCATTATGAAGACCAAACCTAGTTACACTTTCTTCAACATGAACATGTCTAACTATGGTGGGCTTAAGTTGACTTAGGTTGACCATGATTGAAAATGGTTGAGCATCTTGACTATGGCTAACCATGGTGATTGTGGTTGACTATGGATGATCATGGTTAACAGTGTTTTACTCTAATCTTATTTAGTTGACTTTGGTTTTAGTATGGTTGACTGTTACGGTTGAATATGATTAACCATAGCTAGCTATGGATGACTATGGTTTTCCATGTTTAAATAAAGTTGACTTTGGTTGATCATTATTTTCTATGGTTAACTATGGTTTCTAATGGTTATGTTACATTACGACATTCAACTTAGTTAGTTCATATTAAATTGCTACATTCACCAATAGCTATGATGCATTATAATGTCCTTTGAGGGTCATATAACATTACAATATTCCTTGAGGGTTATATTGGATTGTGATGTTCCCTCATGATTAAGTCACATTATGATGTACATCATCGATGAATTTGTAAAATTGCAACATTCCTCAACACTTATGTCACATTGTGACATCATCAAATGTTATGCTATATTACGGCATTCCTTAAGTATTATGTTTTAGTGGGATGTTTATAAATGGTCATGATGCATTTTGATATTCATATTAGTTAGCTTATATGGAGTTGTTATGTTCCTTAATGGTTGTGTTACATTGTAACATTTATCATGGGCTATATCATATTTGCGATATTTTATGAATGCTTTTGTAACATTCTCATGTTGATCTTGGTGGAATTATGTTGAATTTCAATGTTTTCGAAGGGTTTTTTTGCATTGTAATGTTCATGAAAGGATATGTTGGATTATGATGTTCCTCAAGTGTTAGGCTAGATAATGATGTTCCTCAATGACTATTTCATATTGTGATTTTTATCATGGTTGGATTATGTTAACAATGATTGTCTTTGATTGGTGATGGTTCACTATGGTTAGCTTAGGTCAACTATGGTTGACCGTGTAGATTATGGTTAGTCATGGTTGATTATGGCTGACCATGATGATTATGTTTAGCCATCCTTTACTATGGTAATGTTAGATTATGATTTTCATCTTAGTTAATTTATGTTGAATCACTATGTTCCTCAATGGTTGTGTTGTATTGCAATGTCCCTTAAAATGTTATGTCAGATTGTGACATTCTTAAAGGGTTATGTTGGATTGTGATGTTACTTGAAGATTATGTTGCATTTTATATAAATATTCAATGACATATGTCAAATTCCAAAGTTCTTCAATGATTATGTCACAAGGTGATGTTCATTAAGGGTTGTGTCACTTTTTGTCATTCCTTAAGGGTTATGTTTGTAGGTGATGTTCCTCAATGGTCATGACGCATTGTGATATTAATCTTAGTAATATTATATGCAATTTGTACCTTCCTCAATGGTTTTGTTGCATTGAAACATTCACCAAGGGCTATGCCACATTTGGGATGTTCTCGAATGGTTCTGTCACATTGCAAAGTTATCCGTGGTGGACTTATGCCAAACTATAGTGTTTTTGGAGGATTTTGTTGCATTGCATTATTGATGAAAGGATATCCTTGATTTTAATGCTCCTCAATGGTTATGTAGCATAGTGACCTTTATATTGGTTAATTTATGTAGAATTTCTATATTCTTCAGTGGCTATGTGACAATGCAATGTTGCCAAGGGTTAGGTTAGGTTACTTAGTATTGTGATATGTATCATGGTTGAATTATGTTAACCATGGTTTCCTTTAGTTGGTCATGGTTCATTATTTTTAACTTTTTTATTATTATTATGGTTGAACATGGTTGACTTTAGTTGAAGCTTCCTAACATAGGTAGACCATGTGTAGCCATGGTTGACTATGTTTGTCCATGGCTTCCCATGGTTAACTATGTTTATTTCACTATAATTATAATCATATTATTTAACTTATGTTGAATTAGTACACTCCTCAATCATTGTGTCACATTGTGACATTGGGTTATGTTTAATTGTGACAATCACTAATTCTACATCACATCATGACATTCAAATTCTTTGACTTATATCAAATTACTATGTTTATCATGATTTTGTGACATTACATCATTCCTTAGAGATTATCTCACCTTGTATCTTCCTCAAGGGTTATGTTTCATCGCAATGTTCCTAAATCATTATGGTGTATTGTGATATACATGCAGTTGGTTGACCTATGTGACATTTCTATGTTCCTCTTCAATTATTCTACCTCATGATGTTCATAAAGGGTTATGCCACATTTGTAAGGTTCTTTAATGGTTATGTGACATCTTCACATTCATCTGGAAGGGTTTGAATAATGACAGAAACAAAAAGAAAACTAGAAGCTTGGTTCCTTGTCTTGGTAAATCATTGTCATGCTTGTACATATGACCCATCTCATTAAGATGATGCTGAAGAGGGAAGTATCCTTAATAATAGAATCTAAGAATGGAGAAGAAGATTCAAGGATCGAAGCTTCAAGTCTTCATTAATGTAATTCATTCTCTACAGCTTTTGTCACACCATTCAAGTCTGAACCAAATATTAGTATTCTTGCTTATGATGGATAAGTGGATGATGAAAAGCTTGATATCCAATTTTAATAGCTGGAGGTATACTTTGGCACTTAGTAGTGCAAAAATTAGCAATAGATATATTTGCAATACTTTAAAAGATTGAGCATGCATTAATGGGGTGGAAAAACTATATGCATGGTTTAAATAGTGCCTTGATGAAATGGAAATGTTTCGTTAATTAAATGAAAATGCTTTTGCCACAACAAAGGGAAATTTCCACAATTAAATTCGAAAGTATAAGAAATAAGAAATATCTTTAACCCTTAAAAATCAATTAAATGAAAATGCTTTTGCCACAACAAAGAGAAATTTCCACGATTAAATTCTAAAGTACAAGCAATAAAAAATATCTTTAACCCTTAAAAATCATCAAACTAGAGAATATAGAGCTAAAATATAGAAAAATAGAATTAGAATATAAGAAATGAAAACACGACACAATTACATCTCCAATTGGATTAGGCTAGTGAATGAAATAAATTAATCGAAGGAAAAATTTAGCATTAAAATTTCTCCTAACATAGTCATCATTAATCAATGAGGCCCACCGTGATAAGTTGCTCCAATGTAATAGATGGATGGTAAATGGACGATTCCATACGTGTCATATCAGCATAGGGCACAGAAATAAAGTAATTGGGCAGAAATTCCAAGGTTTATGCAGAATTCACTTGTTAAGGTGAAATAATTTAATAATGAGAAAAAAAAGTTTGGGTAAATGAAATAGAACAAAATTATATTTTCTGTAATTTAATTTTAATAAAATATTTTAATATCATAATGTGTTGTACGGATTACAAACAATAATAAAATTGTAAAATAAATTATATGATATTTGTTTAATTTTTTTATATTAATTTTAATATAATTAAACATATTTTTTGGTAGATAAAAAAAACATTGTGAATATGTTTCCGTAAAGGTAATCTTGTTCTACAAAAATTTCTTGGTCGTGTCCTTCAGTGTCCTTTCAGTGGCATCTTTGCTTTTTAGCGAAGGGCTAAAAAGCTAAACTTCCGAGTGAAGTACTGAAAGGCTTTGTCTGTGTGCTTTCGGTGGCATCTTTGCATTTGTTAAAATGGATAACAATGAGCATCTTTTGCAATTCCAGCAAAGTATTTTCAATAATAGAGGTAATTAAAATATATATAATTTTTTTCCAGAAATTTGATTTAAATAGTGGAGAATTCACCATTTAAATTTATATTTGCAATTTTAGCAGAGTATTTTTAATAATAAAAATAAATTTAAAATATAATTTTTTTGAGAATACTATGAGAATTTCACAATTTAAATTTATAATTCCTTCCTGACAAATTAAACCAAATCATATATAAAAAAAATTATAAGAAGTAGACAACATATTTGAATAAAATTTGTTTGTGTCTTAGAAGGTTTTGACGTATATTACTGGATGAAGCAAATCCAATTCCCTGAACTTAACCCATATCCTATCTCATCGCGCCATCAAAATACGGATTCCGCGTAGAGGACGAACAATGAGTCACTGACGTTAGATATTTAAATAATAAATATGAGAGACGTGCAGCATACCGCTAACTTTCGGTAGCAAACAGTGGTCAACACATCGCTCAAATATCTTCCACTTCTCACTGAGTCTCTCCCTTTTGGCATCTTCATCTTCTCATCTGCTTGCGCAGTGCAGTTTGTCAGTCACCAATATAATTAATGGCGAATAATCAGACATTAGCTTCCTCCTCAGCCTCTCCAACTCCCAACTGTAATTATATTTACGATGTTTTCCTCAGTCATAGAGGGCCAGATGTTAAGAAAACGTTCGCCAGCCATCTCTACCGACGGCTCCTTTCCTCTGGATTCAGAGTCTTTTTAGACCAGGAAGAAATGCAGGAAGGGGAAAATATAACTTGTCAAATTGAAGGAGCTATTGCAACGGCCTCTGTTCATGTGGCTATTTTCTCTCCGCGATATGCGGAGTCAAAATGGTGTCTGGACGAGCTCCGGTTGATGCTGAAGTCGGGGGCGACCATTATCCCTGTCTTTTACCATGTTAATCCTTCTGAACTTCGGAGGACGCAGGATGAAGGCAATTGCGGAAAGTATGCTGAAGCCCTCCGCCAGCTAGAAAAGAAAAAGAGATACGAACCTAACACTGTTCAAAAATGGAGACAGGCCCTTTCTAGCGTTGCAGATATAAGCGGTTTGGAACTGCAGGAGTGTAATGGGTAACATTTCTAACTCCTTTTTCCCGATTGACCTTTAAGTTCTTTAAGCGTGTTTCTCACCAGCTTTAGTTATGTATTTGTAAATAATCAGGGACGAGGGGGAGCTCGTGGATAGGGTTTTGCAGTTGGTGCAGAAAAGGGCCAGAAAACCCCTATTGGATGTGGCCACATATCAAACTGGATTAGATGAAAAGCTACAAGATTTTGAATGGACTGTGTTGTCACAATATCACAGCGAGGAAGTCAAGATTGCAGGGATAGCAGGCGTTGGTGGAGTTGGGAAGACGACTCTTGCAAAACTGTTCTTTAACCGTAAGAGATCAGTGTATGATCGATCTTGCTTTTTGTTTGACGTGAGAGAAGCTGCATCTAGGGGTTCTTTAACGTCCTTGCAAAGTAAACTTTATGAGGACTTGACTGGACAGGCTCAGATGATGAATAGCATTGATGAAGGCATAGCCATGTTAAAATGTCAAGTCCCGAATTCTCAAGTTCTCGTAATTCTAGATGATGTGGATTCTGATGAGCAGATGCGGGCACTATTTTCACCGCTGAAGGATACTCTTAGTTCGTGTAGCATAATTGTAGTTACATCTCGCAATAAGGCTCTTCTTAAAACCTGTGGAATGAAGAACTCGTCCATTTATAATCTGAAAGGTCTGAATAGAGAAGATTCTCGAGAGCTTTTTTGCTTGCACGCTTTTCAGCAGTCTAACCCTGTTGTAGGATTTGAAGAAGTTGTTAGCCAGTTTTTGGATCAGTGCCAAGGATTGCCGTTATCTCTGAAAGTGATAGGGGCTCATCTTTACTCGGAAAGCCAGGACTTGGGGTATTGGAGAGCCCTGTTACAAAAAATATCCAAAGTACTTCCCAGTGATGTGCAAAGCAGACTTAAAATTAGTTTTGATAGCCTTGATGAGCAAGAGAGAGAGATCTTCTTGGACATTGCTTGTTTCTTCATAGGAGAAAACAGAGAGAAGGCCATTAAAATCTGGGACGCATCTAACTGGGAAGGATCCATCGGTTTTCGGAACCTAGAGAACAAGTATCTCGTAGAGGTCGACCACAGAAACTGTATAAGAATGCATTCTCATCTTCGAGACTTGGGGAGAGCTTTGGCAGTGAAAGAACCTAAGGTTCGTCTTTGGCGCTTAACAGACAACGCCTTCTGTAATGTGTCGCACCAATCATCGGTATGTACTGTTTGAAGCACTACACATTCGGTTAGTGTTCTTAAATTTATGGTCAATTTAATCTGTTTTTCATCTTTTGAGTTATTATTGTTTCTAACAGTTTTCACTAAACAATTTAGGTACGCGGAATTAACTTACAAACATCAGGCGTTGCGTTGGAAAATCATCTGGAGATCGGCAATCCTTTTGTTGATCTGCGCGGCTTGCAGCTGCTGAGAGTTCAAGGTGAATGGTGTGACGGCATATCCCATCACTTGAGATTGTCAAATCTTCTATGGCTTCGGTGGGATTTCTCTTCAGTCAATCGGATCTCGTCATATGACTCGGAAGGTGTCTCAGAAACTGTATCTTTCTCACATGGGTTCTCGGAAGGTGTCTCAGAAACTGTATCTTTCTCACATGGGTTCTTGGAAAGTGTTTCCGAAATGTTGGGTATTTTTTTTTCTGTTTGGGATGGGAAAATACCAAAACCACAAAATATAAAACACAGAGGCAATGCTCTGTTTCCTTTGCTCTAGGATCTTTTACACAGAGAAGTCTTTTTAAAATTAATTAAAATTAATTACACAGAACAGAGTATTCCACCACCATAAAATGATTTATATTCATTAAACAAAAGAGTGAGACATATTCATCCTCTTTCACTCAGAGGGATTCACCAAAACATTTTCACAAAACTTACTCTGCCTCCTATGAATTTTACACCACTGTGTGTAAATATTTCATTTACATTCACTGCTGTGTGAAAACAAAACTTACAGGGAGTTACAGATTTACCTTTTCACTGCTGTGAAACAATACATGGTTTGAACAAAACTATCCACTGGTTTCATTTACTTCTCCTCCTGCACTGTTGTGCATTCTTTGCATTTCATTTACATTACAACTCAAAAATATTCATGCACTTCTGTGCATTCCTCCGCTGCAATAAAATATTTATGCTCTGGTTTTCATTCATTGCTGCTGCATTTTTTTCATTCCAAAACAAATCCAACCTCTGTGACTTTTCTAGTTTTTGTTCGCTGCTGCGAACAGGCTTCACGATTTCCCGTATGCAACTCACACAATACAATCCCCGTGGGTGTTTTTGTTTTTCACATAACAAAAAAGGTCAACGTTTTTTTTTTTTTTTTAAAACATATATTAAATAAAATAAAAACTCACGAAATACTTCGCCCATACTCCTATTTAACTTCGCCGTATGAAAACATTAAAGAAATTACCAAACATATGACATAATAATAAACATAGGGTATGGGATATATTTAATTGTCAACAGGCCCGTGATCAGACGGCGGACAGACTTAGCATTATCCAACGGCGGAGGTTTCATATCGGAACACCCTTTCTCACTTTACTTTAAACCATCGTGCAACTTGGTAAATCAACGGACGTAAATGCTGGAGGTAAATGGACGGCTGAAAGCAATATCGGAAGGGGTGAGTTGACCACAAGTTACCTTCCGAAAAGTGCTTGAGGCTTACGTCACGGTTGGACAGTTGTCAGCATCGGACCACCATGTCCGGAAACCACTTCAGGCCGAAAGGTGGTGCGATGAGTTACCCGGCGGTTTAGGTTTGCTTCGGTGGTTTTGAGTTGCCGTTGACTGCTGACCGCGCGGTGAAATTATAATTTCAACACTCCCCTTTAATTTCACCTGCTGGGCATTCGGTCATACCCAGACACTTCCTCAAAAATTCAAAGCTTTTCTGATCTAGTGGCTTTGTCAAGATATCTGCAACCTGTTCTTGTGTCCTGCAATGTTCTAGGACGATTTCTCCATTGTTCACTAATTCTCTGATGTAGTGAAACCTTGTATCAATGTGTTTCGTTCTCTTATGAAACACTGAATTTTTTGACAATGCAATAGCTGAGCTATTGTCGCAAAAGATCACTGTCGCTTTTGCCTGCTCTTGGCCTAAGCTCCTCAACATCCTTCTCATCCAAACTGCTTGACATGCTGCTGCTGTAGCTGCCACATATTCAGCCTCTGCTGTAGACAATGTTACAATGGACTGCTTCTTAAAAGCCCATGAAATGGCTCCTGAACACATATGAAAAACATAACCGGAAGTGCTCTTCCGATCATCAACACTTCCAGCCCAATCACTATCTGTGTATCCAACCCAATCTGAATGTTCTGAGACA
>APFE030188644.1:0-26655 GCA_000404065.3 Pinus taeda
ATAAGAAATGATGAAAAAAAAATGGATAAAAATCTAATTTCTTTATTTTACTTTTTGAAAAAAAATATATGTATGGTCATGCATTATCTATATACATCACAACTAAAGGAAGTAGATAAAAACCTAATATCGTTAAGGCAAAAATATCTTTCCTACTGTTATCCATTATCCGCATGCAGCACAACTTTAGAAAGGCATGGTTCAATGGATTGATTATCCAAATGTCTGGGTTGGAAACTCTTTGGAGGACGGTTTTCAACGGTGATTGCAAAGAGAAGGATTTCATGTCCATCATAATATCATTTGTTCACATTACAATCACATATTCTTGAAAAATATCTTGATTGCAACAAATTACGTTTAGTAAAAGGCATCTGGATTATAAGTCAATCAGTGAAAGTATCAACCGTTTGTGGTCTTTTGAGCAAAGTTCAGAAGTCTATTGATGATAAGCAGGGTCTCATGAAATATAAATACAAAATGTATTTATAGTTGATATTTTGAATTTTGTATTTTAAAATTTGGTTAAAAGAGATAAAATTGAAATTTTTTATTTAAAGATTGAAAATTGTAATGCAATATAAAAAGGTAATCTTTATTTTAGAATTTGTTTGAGTTGATTAAAAAATTTATCTGTCAATTTTTTTTAAAAAACTTATAATATTTCAATGATCAAACCCAAGACAATCATTACAAACCATCACAACCAAATATCCAAAGTTAAAAAACATTTTAATAATCAACAAGACTCCCCCTCCAGAAGCCTCACTTGGAGAACTTGCACTGACCACTATAGCCAGGCTTGCACATAATTTTCATTTTTAATATAGAATTTCAATATCTGCCACAAAAAAAAGTCCATTGAACATCCTCCTCATCCTCCTCCAAAGATGCTATGTAGTCATCCAGGTTGAAGGAAAAATCATCTGTCTTTATTGGTTCCTTCAAAGATATCAAAGTTTCATGACCTGGGAGCTCCTCTTCTTTTATATGAGTCGACCCTGTGATGTCCATCCTTTGAAGTTGTGCAAGGCCAGAAAGCCCTTCTATTTTGGTCAATGCACCACAATACCTTAAATGCAGAGTTATTAGTGCTGTTGGAAATGCTCCAACCTCCACCAGATTTCTGCAATGGTAGATTTTGAGATGTTTAAGGTTGCGGCAAATACCTGCAGGAAATATTACCTGTGATATATCTGTGTGGTAAAGCTTTAACTCGTTGAGTTGAACCATGCTTAATAGCTCTTCTTCATCTCCTTCTGTCCTTTTAAATGGCAGTTCAATTAAAGGACACCTGCATACTGTTAAAACTTTCAGATTGTTCATCTTCATGATAGTTGGTGGTAGGTACTGTATTCCACATCTCGTTATGTTCAACACAGTCAATTGAGTCAACAGGCCAATTGAATCAGGCAAGCATTGAAGATTCTCGCATTTCCGAAGCCACAATTCCTTCAAACTCGTTAGATAACCGAGCGAAAGTGGAGGTACTTCCAACAAAGGCCCTCCTAATCTCAGGAATTCCAAATTTCTGAAGCATAAAACATCACTCGGCAACTCTTTGAGGTTTGTACCCGCCAAATTTAATTTTTTCAGGGATTGTTGATTGCCAACTTGGGGAGGCAGTAATTCCATCTGGAAACAACGTGAGAGATCTAAGCATTCAAGCATGATTATGTTTCCAAGTGTTTCGCTGAAGATGGTCAAACTGCAGCATCCCCTCAAATGCAGATGTTTCAGTTGCAATAGATTGCCGAATGAATTTGGAAGCATCTTCAGACTTCGACACTCAGTCAAATCGATGCTTTTTAGATTTGTTAAATGCCCCACAGAATTTGGAAGCATTTCCAAACTTTCACACCGATACAGAACGATGCTTTCTAGATTTGTCAAATTCCCCAGAGAATTTGGAAGCATTTCCAAACTTTCACACCCAGACAGATCGATGCTTTCCAGATTTGTCAGATTCCCGAAAGATTCAGGTAGCAATTCTAAACTTTCACACCAACTCAGATTGATGCCTTGCAAATTTGGCAAATCCCCCAGGGAATCTGGAAGCCGCTTCAGATTTTCACACCTAGATAGATCGATCCGCTGGAGATTTGACAAATTTCCTAAGGAATCTGGAAGCTTATCCAAACTTTCGCACTCCTTCAAATATATACTTTTGAGATTTCTCAAACTCCCCAAAGAATCTGGAAGCTTCTTCAAATTTTCACACCCAGCTAACTTAATGTATTGGAGATTTTTCAAATTCTCCAATGAGTTTGGAAGCATTTTTAAAAGTTCACACTCAGAAAAATCAATGTCTAGAAGATTTGTTAAATTCCCGAAAGAATTTGGAAGGATCTTTAGACATGCGGACCGAACAAAAATGTGTTGGAGATTTTTCAAATTCCCCAAGGAATATGGAAGAATCTCTAAACTTTTCCCATATATATGGATGCTTTGGAGATTTGATAAATTCTCCAACGAATCTGGAAGCTTCTTCAAACTATCACACCCAATTAAACGGATGCTTTGCAAATTTGTTAAACCCCCAAAAGAATCTGGAAGCATCTTCAAACTTTTACATTGATCCAGAACTATCTCTTGGAGATTTGTTAACCTACCGAAGGAGCTTGGAAGAACCTGCAAGTTGTTGTACGCTCTTAGTGTTAGATATTTCAAGGAGCAAAGATCACAAAATTCTTCTGGTAACGATGCTAGAGGCACCCCCGCAGCATAAGAATATCCAGCTTCGATCTTTTCAAGGTGCTTCAACTGCCCTAATGACTTTGGAAACTCTAGAAGTGGCCCAGCAATATTCAACTCACGCAACTGCAGAGGTACCTGCAATATTTACGTATGAATCAAAACAAATATAAAAAGCTACACTAAAAGAGATTATCACCTACAATGCCTCCAGATCGACCTACCTGAGATTCGCATTGCCACAATCTTTCCAAATTACTCCCAGACACTTCTAAAACTCTTAAATGGTGCATTGGAATCGAAGAAGGCAGTGAAGAGTAGGGACACTTATTCCAGCGGAGCCATAGGAGCTTTGGTAACCGGACCCAAGCCCATATGCTTTCAACAAAATCGCCTTCAGCTTCAAGAAGTTGCAAACTCTTGATTTCCAATACCTCATCACTGGAACTTCCATTCAATGTCAACAATTGTTCGCCCCAAGTATTTCTTTGGATGGACTGGGTAGCCATCCTAATTCCGCGCACTTCAGTCTGTTTGTGCTTTGAAAGCATTAAGCAATTGCAACAGAGTATGTGGAACATTACTTTGAATATAAAATCTTGAAAACTGTTGACACTTTCAAAGGTTGGGATGATTGAAACACTAGCAGGGGATAACTGCTCCAACAGATCAGGAAGGTTTTTAACCGGCCGCCAAAGACGACGAGCCATTAGTGTCGAAGTGTCAGCAATATATCTTCCCAGGTCCCTTAGGTGATCATGCATTCTTATTTTATTTGCATCATCCACCTCCACGAGGCACTTGTTCTGTAAATTCTTAAATCCCACCAGACCACCCCATACTCTTATCCACATGTCCCTATCCTCTCCTGTGGAAAAACAAGCAATATCTAAAAATATTTGTTGCTCTTCTCCATTTAGGGAGTCATAACTGATTCTAAGTATCCTTTGGATGTCAGCAGGCAGTTGGTTAAGTCCATTTAATACCTCTTCCCAGTAAGATTTCTCACTTTCTCCACAGAGAAGAGCCCCAAATACTTTCAAGGATAACGGCAATCCATCACAGGCCTCTAAAAACCCGTTCATCAAATTTTCAAATCCTACTGGCGGATATGACTGAGAAAAGGCATAAGAGCAGAAAATATGTTGGGAGTGTAGTCTATTGAGGCGGCTCAGGTGATAAATTGATGATTCAACAATGCCTGCACTTCTAAGCACACCCTTGTCACGAGTTGTAACCAAAATCAAACTACTGGGGTCAAGGACATCCTTAATTGGCAAGAAGGCATCCAGCTGATCGACATGATCCACATCATCTAATATTAAGAGAGCGTGAAAAGATGAGAGGTGTTTCTTCAATATCTCAATACCTTCTTCAACCCTGCGAATTTTGATATCTCGATTTTTCAAATCGCTAATTAGCTTGCACTGCAGAGAGTTCAGATTGCCTCTGGTTGCAGTTTCCCTCACATCAAATAAAAAGGAGGATCCATCGTAGTTTGATCTCCTACTGTTGAAGAAATATTTGGCCAGGGTCGTTTTCCCAACCCCGCCTAAACCCACAATCCCCACAACCTTGGCTTCCGAGCGGTGTTCACACTGTTGCTGCAATAGCACCGTCCTTTCAAATGCTTCTAATTTTTCCCTCAACCCAGTTGGATATTTTGCCACATCCAACTGTGGTGGAGCTATTTTCAGCACTTTTTGCACCAATTTATCCAAGAGTTCGTATTCATCCCTGAATAGTCGTTCAGGGAGTAAAAGTATAATGAGAAAGCCTACCCGAATTGTCATATATTTACCTAAATCAATCAACCCAAAAAAAATAAAAAAACCTAGAACATTGATTGGAACAATGGCAGATACTCACCCCTTAAAGGCCTCCAGCTCCAAACCGCTTATATTGGCAACATCAGAAAGAGCCTTTCTCCATTGTTGAATTTTTTCGATGCCGTGTCGTCGCTTCTCTTCGTGTTTGTGCAGAGCTTTAGCGTACGGTCCATCTCTATCTGTGCCCGTCCACCCGGTCCACCGGAGATGCTCAGGCTTAACTTTGTGAAATACAGGAATAATAGTTTTTCCCGAATTTACCATTGAAATGAGTTCATCTAGGCACCATTTGGAGTCCGCATAGCCGGGAGAGAAAATTGCAATATGAACAGACGCCACTTCAATAGCTGCTTCGATCTGGGCAGGTATTTCTTGTCCAACCTGCATTTCGGGTTTGTCAAGAAAGACCTGTAATCCAGATGAAGTAAGGCTACGGTAGAGAGGAATTGCAAAGGTTTCCTTGAGATCAGGCCCACGATGGCTGATGAACACATCGTAGTACTGAGAATAAGAAACCGATGCGGAACCCGCCATGGAGGAGGAGGAAGCAGCAGCACAAGCATCATCTGCCATTGAAACTGGAATCTGGACGGATAGAAGTGAAAGGATACGAAGATGTGAAGGCACCGGGCTAGAAGAAGGGTAAAAGCGCAGGGAAGCCAATGGGTGCATATAAAATGCCTGCTACTTTACCTTCCCCGAAAGGAAAGCGTCACGCTTTTGAAGAGAAGATGGATAGATGATGTTATTCTCAATATCGCTGTGCGTAACTACCACGCAATAGCAGTCAGTTGTGAAAGTTCTTTTTAACTTTATAATTTTTAATAAAAGTTTAATCAATTATATTATATCTTTCTTTTAATTTGAAAATTGTAAAGTTTTATTAAAAGTTAAATCAAACACATTATACCATTTTAATTTGAAAATAGTAAAGTACGATTCAGAATTATGTATTTTTTTATTTAATTAGAATAAGAACTTTTGAAGAATTCGTAATTTGATTTCAAAGATCTGTTGGCATCCGATATAATTATTTCATAAATAATATAAATAAACTAATTACAACATGAAAATATAATAATTATTATTTTATAAATACTATAAACAGAATTATTACCAGATAAGTGCCGATAAGTGCCCAAACAACTATAAGTTCAACTTTTGTGTTCCCATCAATTTAATCATCCTCCTCCCTTTTACATTTGTTTCCTTGAGCAACTTCATCAAAGAACCCAATGGGGAGATCATGAGAGATTGTATGCAACCAAATCACAAAACAGAAGAAAAGATAGATCAACAACTTGAGAATTAGCCTCTTCAAGGAGGCAACCCCTTTTACATCATATAAATGAACAATTCTTGGATGATACAAATGGCAAGACCTCCTTGATATAGATAGGAGTCTATGGGGTCACAATATAATTAGAGCCTACATAACAATAATAATATAAGGGTACAACAATAACAATAGTGTTTTACACTAACAATAACAATAAGGGGGCTATATTAAGATTATAGGTACCTAACATGCCCCTCTCCTTCAAAAAGTGTTGTCCTCAACACTTGAGTAGTTATGAATGCTTCTGTATAACATTCTCATCCTCCCATGTGGAATTTTCAGCAAGTAAGTTCTTCCACTTAATGAGATACTCTGAAATTGTTCGATTTCGTAAATGCTGGGTTCTTGTTTCCATGATTGTTTCAAGCTCCAATATGATTTTTCCTTCTTTGTCAAGTTTTGGCAATACTATTTGAATGCGAGCTTGTCACCGATAACCTTCTTTAAGCATGAAACATGGAAAACTAGGTGTACTTTGGAAGACACAAGTAGTTTTAATTTGTATGCCATAGTACCAATCTTTTGCAACACTTTGTAAGGACCATAGTACTTTGGTGATAATTTATTATCCTTCTTAGCTTGCTTGAGGAACATTTATTTATATGGTTGTAGCATTAAAATTTCAGTCACCTACATCAAAACTTCTTTCATTGTGATGTTGATTCGTGTTACAAATTGTAGCAAGAAAGACTAAATTTGACTTGTGCCTTAGTCAAATTTAGGAATTTGATTTTCCACATCAGCAAGATGACTTGGATTGCAGTTAACTTGTGTGACATGACCTTGTTTACTAGTTTACAAAGTAAATTCGAGTTATAGGCTAGAATTAGAGTTGTGCATGTGGTGATTGATCGCAATAGCTCCAAATAATTCTGAAATGAGATACATTTGACTTCCTCCTAGAGAAAGCTTCTTCGTGTGTGATCATGCCAAGTATTCATGAGGACTACAATTTTGCAAATAAACTGTGGTGTTGCATGATTTTTCCCATAGATTCAATGGCAACCTTTGATCATGCAACATGGCTCTTGTTGCTCCCACTATGCTTTTTTTCTTCCTCTCAGCCACCTCATTTTGTTGAGGGTTATGGGGTGTTATGAGTTCTCTTCTAATACCCTTTTAGCACAAAAGTCCTTGAAGGTGTTAGAAAAAAGTTCTCCTTCATTATCACTTCTCAAGGTTTTCAATTTCTGACCAATCTCCTTTTCAACCAATGCTTTGAATTCAACAAATTTTGAGAAAACTTCATCCTTCTTCAGCATGAAGGAGATCCAACATTTTCTTGAAAAGTCATCAACATAAATTACATAATACTTGTGTTTTGTTGTAGAGGTTGTCGAAAATGGTCCACATACATCGGAGAGGGCTCACTCCAAGATTGCTCCAGCTCTGCTATGTTGGCCATGGAAAGTGGATTTGACATATTTCCCCAATGTGCACCCCTTACAAACATCATGCTAGTCAAGGGTACATTTCGGGAGACTGGTGGTAATCTGATGCATGATCTTCAAGGCCCCATGGTGTAAGTGTCCCATGCGCTTGTGCAAGAGTTCTCCAACATCCTGACTTTGCACACTTTTTTCCTTGATACTCAATGCAACACAAGCTTCCACCTTAAGTTTGTATAGATTCTTCACTCTAACTCCAATCTGTTTCACCTGCTTAGTAACTACATGTCTTAGAATGACTTTCCCCTTACTGAAAACAACATCATAGCCACGATCCTCCAATACAACTACAAAGATGAGGTTTTTATTCAACCTAGGTACATACATGACATATTTCAGATGAAGGTGGGAGCTTGACTTCCTCTTAAAGGTTATGGTACCAATTCCTTTGGTACTATACTGCCCATCATTGCCAAGTTCTATGTGCATCTAGAGTTCCTTCTCCTCTAGGCTATTGAAGAATTCTTTGCATCCTATCATATGGAACGAGACACCTGAATCTAGATACGACACACTCCCCATCACAGTGCTCACCATGCATGCGATTAGGGTGAAGTCTAATTCGAACTGTGAGGCAAGTGCTTCACCTTCTGCTTGTCCTGAAGGCTTCATGTTAGAATTTTTGTGCAAACACTTTGTTGCATAGTGCCCATATTCATGACAGTGAAAACATTTTATCTTGCTCATATCCTTATTCTTTCCATTGTTATAGCTGGAATCTAGTTTACTTTGGGCGTTCTTACCCTTCTCAAACAAGAAAAAAATACCTTCCCCCTCAGACTTGCATGTCTCCATCTCTAGTATTCCGCCGAATTTCTTCCTGCACCATATCAGACCACAATATCTCCCAGTTTGGCAATTTGTCATTTCCATTTATAGAGTCTTGGTAGTTGTGCTAGGATTTTGGAAGGCCTAGGAGAGCTAGGCTCACTAGTTCTGAAGAGGGAATATTTTATCCAACTCCTCCAATCTCATATTGACATTGAGTGAACCTAGAGAATTAATGTGGAATTGTTTCTCCTTTCTGCATGCTGATGTTTCTAAACATGTCCCTCAATGCCAATTACCTGGCATCACTACTATTTTGGAATAGCTCAGTGAGGGTCTTCCACATAATAAAGGGAGTCTCCTTGCCATGTAAATTTGAGACTATGTGGTCTCCACCACCCTCCAAGATGATCCTCTTGGATTTTGTGGTATCCTTCTTCCATAGTGCAAGTTCTTGTGCATCAGATGTCCTTGGGTGTGGAATTTCAGTTTTGGTGCACTCCAACACACAATTATCATAGATAAATTCTTCCATATTGTCCTTCCATGCTATGAAATTAGAGGTTCCCTCAAGGGCATACTCCAATCTCAATCTGTTGAAAAATATTTTCCTGCATAGAAGAAAAAATTACTTCACTGAATCTGTAAATTGAAATCTCTGAAGGAGAGGCTCTATAGATTGGTTTATAGTGTGATTTTTGCTCTGATACCATGTAGAAATCAATAAAAAATTTCTACTACTGATGTATTCGAACTGAAAACAAGAGATTACAAATTTCCTCTATTATTATGCAGAATGGAAATCACAATTTAGAAACACATGCGATGACACACAACCATTAAAACACCACAAGAACACAATGGTTTATGGGGGAACCCAACTCAGAGAAACCCCTCTACTGCTTTTCATTAATCAAATGAGAATGAGAAACTATTACAATGACTTGCTTCAGATCTGAAGCAGACCTTGCACTATAAACATGTTCTCTTGCTGATTGTCTTGGTCTGGCCAATGATTGGCTAATTCGAGGCCCCAACTTGCTCCAATTTCCTTGCACAAACTTGGAGGAAATTAGCTCCTAGAAAGTAGAATTTTCTCCTGTTTTCTTGCATAATTCCCAAGGAATGATTCACTTGCTTAATAGCCAAGCCTATACACTCAACTAGTATACAATTGATGTTTACAATGTGCCTTTTCCTCCACTCCAACTAGGAAATTCAAATTCCATACATGTCTGGGTTATTTTTAGTCAATTGACTAGTTTAACCAAGAGATCACCGAGTTAACAACAATTAACTACTCAACTAGCGTTCAACTGACTTAACTAGGTACTTGAGCTCAGTAAACTGAGTCAAACTGAAAATAACTAAATTGAAATATGTTATGTAGTTGTATTGGAGGATCGTGGCTATGATGTTGTTTTCAATAAGGGGAAAGTCATTCTGAGACATGTAGCTACTGAGAAGGTGAAATAGATTGGAGTTAGAGTGAAGAATATCTACAAACTTAAAGTGGAAGCTTGTGTTGCATTGAGTATCAAGGAAAAGAGTGTGCAGAGTTAGGATGTTGGAGAACTCTTGCACAAGCGCATGGGACACTTACACCATGGGGCCTTGAAGATCATGCAGCAGATTACCACCAGTCTCCTGAAATGTACCCTTGACTAGCATGATGTTTGTAAGGGGTGCACATTGGGGAAATATGTCAAATCCACCTTCTAGGGCCAACATAGCATAGCTTGAGCAATCTTGGAGTGAGTCAAGTCTGATGTATGTGGACCATTTTCGGCAACCCCTACAGCAAAACACAATTATTATGTAATTTATGTTAATGACTTTTCAAGAAAATGTTAGATCTCCTTTGATGAGCCTCATAAATGAGTAATTATATGGGCTCATTTTACCTCCAAGCCTAGTCAAATCAACCATTCTCTTAGCTTATTGTATGATTTTCTGATTATATTTATGCTCATAGAGTGAGTTGAGGTAGTTATGATGCTATGTGATCTGACATGTATTTAATGCAGATTATTAATGGATTTCGAGGTCAAAGTCAAGGATCCAATGGTCAAATGACAGAAATAACTCGAAGAAGACAGAGGAAAGAACTTATAGGAGGGAATCCCCCTCATTTATTGATCCTCACTTCGAATTCCCCTTCATTCAGCTCGGGGTACAAGCAGCCGAATCATGCACTAGAAGGCAGTCGAGCAAGTGAAGGATGACTGATAGTTATCTCGAGTTTTGGGAGCCAAGCCTCCTTGATTTTAAGGAAGCTTTTGGCAGTTTCAGATGGATAAGTAGAGAGACCTAGGGCCTCACTAGGTTCGGATTTTTTTTTGCTTATGTAAACTCTGCTCAAATTTCGAGCTTACTATTTTGTGACAGTTTTATGTAATCTTGCTATTTTTTTGATAATGAAGATGGAATCCTTTTTGATCTAACACTGAGTTACCTCAGAGGGCTGAAGCTCTTGGGTTAGGGCCCAATCCAAGCATCCAAGCTTCTCTTTATTTGTATTTGTATGTTTTACTTCAGTTTGTAGATTAATTTGTTGTTAGATGTATTTATTTTATGGTTAAGAATAGATCGTTTTTGATGATTTAGTAGTTTGCTTCCATTTGTGCTTTCTGTAGCAGGTTAAGCAGCGATTAGAAAATATTCAAAAGGCTAGCAATAGTGCCTTGGCCTCTCTTCCTCCCTCAGGGACCATGATTTGAGGCAAAGACTCTCTTGCTGCCCCAAAAACACAGACTTTCCTCATTCATAGGACTTCTAATGTTTGCAGCTCTTTAGTAGGTTAATAGTCCAGTTTTGATTTGCTCCAAATCTCCTTTATCATGTTCACTTCCTGATTGGTAATAGTCGTCTTTCATGCTTTCCTTACCTATAGCATTTCTCAGCATTTCATTTCATAGATCATAGTTTAGATCATTTTAATGAAAAACTCAGTTTTTCTAGATGCACTCATTTCATTGCTTGCTTGATCTTCTTGGCTGACTATCAGTTTTTATGGAGTAGATCTCTTCTAGCATTATGCGAGCCTACCAGCAATCACACCCTCCATCTGATCCATGCCCTAGGTCTCCCAAACCTCACCTCAATTCTGCCCTAGATTCCTTCATTTTTCATAGAACTTCTTCCTCTCTCCTTGAGCAAATCCAGTCATCTTTCTCTCTCTTGGTGATTCATGGTAGACCTTAGGTGCCCTAACACCTCATTTCAACCTTCATCCACCCTTTTCACCCACTATCACACCCTCAAAACAGCTGAAATTGCTCTCGGCCTCCTCCTGTAGGCCTCCTGTAGTTTCCCTGTTTTCCTTCTATAGATTTCTTGTGTTCTCCTGTAGTTTTTCCTATAGGCTTTCTTTTGAAGGCCGAGTGTGGGAAAATCCTCCATAAGGCCACCTAAGACCTCTTAGGAACCATCCACACCATCCTAGAACCTCCCAAGCTCCAAAACCACCCTCCAATGCCACCTATTCGTTGCCACACTCATACACAATAAATTAGATGCATGTGAAATTCACATAAAAACACATAAAAATCCAAAAACATGTTTTTTGCTTATTTACTCCCAGAAATAGCATGGTTAGATATTTTTTTCTTCCTTGAGTAGGTAATGGCATTTCTTTCATGGTTTTCATGGTGTTTTTGGCAAAAGTAGAATTAGATTGTTAAGTAGGCTTTACTAGGTTTTGCTTTACATTCCAGTCTTTCTGCTTTCTGCAATTAGAATAGCCTATGTAGAGTAATCTTTCTTTCCTTTCATCACACATAGAGCTTCTTCTAAAATTTATAGAAGTTGGCTTGAGCTCCTAGCGATCTCACGTCGGCTGACCAGGTGACAACTTGCGGTGAGAACTAGTACTTGTGCATACAACACTGACGCTTCCAAGTTTGTTACGAACTACCGGGTTGATAAAAGTAAATTTGGCAGCCCAGGATACTAGCGCTCACCACTTTTTGGTGCCATTGCTAGGGAAGCGTCAGAGTATTCTGTGATTACTGCTTTCTTCTATTTCCTATTGCAACATTCTACTAATATTTTATTTCGGCAAAAGTAGAATAGTCATTCCATTTCTTTCATGTTCTACATTTCCTTGCTTTCCTTTTCAATTCTGCAAATTTCCATTCAGCAAGTTCATTTCAGCTAGTTGCAATTTGTTTAGTTCAATCACAATTTTAGTTTTTGTAGGTACTATCAGTGCGGGGAAAAGAAAAAAAAACCAACCAAAAAGATTTCCTTTCATGCCTCGTAGGAATAGAGATAACTCAGGAAAATTTTTGTCCAACACCCCCATTGTTTCACACAGCCAACCTTCTCTCTTCTTTGGTGGTTGTGATCAAGAAGAACCCTTAGGTGAACATCTAGACATATTTGAAGAACCTATAGGGGAAGAAGAAAAAGAAAACATTCCTCTAGAGCCAATGGTTGAAAATAGAAATGCTAGGGGAAATGGAGAAAGAATAGAAGGTACATTTCCCATTCGGGAGACCAATGGGGACACCAAAACGAAAAATATAAGTCCTTCAGCCCTCCCTCACTTCCATGGCCTGACTAAAGAAGATCTTGACACCTTCTTGTTTGAGTTCATTGTCATCTATTGAACTTATGACTATGCAGAAGACGAGCAAAAGTTGAAATTGTTCCCTTCTACTCTCAAGGACGCAGCATTGCATTGGTTCATAGGATTACCTGACAATAGCATCACAACTTGGGCTAAGATGCAACAGAGCTTTAACAACAAGTATCGAGACTATTGTAGGTCAAAATATATTAAAGAATAAATCTTCTGAATGACCATGGGAAGTGATGAGTCCCTGGAAGACTATGAAGAGAGGTTCCATCTTAATTACAAAAGGGCTAGGTGTACACTTGACCCTGAGTCTCTGAAGTTGGTCCTACTCAGGGGAATTCGAAAAGACCTTCTAGACACCTCCATCTATTGGCTGGGGGAGACATCTACCAACTATCCTATGAGGACATAAAGATTGTTTTTAGAAACCATTCTAAAGCAGCCATAAAGAAAGGTAGGGGGAGTCAACCCATAGCCAGTACCTCTTTTTCCAATTCATCCATCGAATGGGAAATTGGAAGCATACTAGAAGACTTCAAGAGTGAGATGCTGCAGTCTCTCGCCATGCAAATGGATACCTTACATATCAAAAAAAAAAAGAGGAAGCAGAGAGGGCTTTGGCAATTTTTTGCCCTAGATGCATCAGGAGGCATCCTAGGAATGAATGCCCATTGAACTCTATAGAGGTTTGTTCAGCCTATGAAGAAAATCATTCTACAGACAAGTGCCCTTCCTTGCTTGGACTTAAATTTGTATACCAAGGAGCTAAAGGAGTCACTGAACAGATCTATTACATTAACCAAAGGAGGCCGCATGGACCTAGACCATACCAACAAGGGATGCAAGGGACATCTCAGGCATACTACAACCCCAACCAAGTCCCCTCCATACCTTCTTGGGGCCCCTTGCTCATCCTTCTTGGTCCACACCAACTCCTTGATCCTTCACATCTCAATATCATGCCCAACTAGCCACTCATTCATTTCAACCCTATGCTTAGCCGCAATCTCAGTGGAATGCACCTCATCAAGGGTGGAAGCCCCAATAAAACTCTCTTTCCGCTCTTTTGCCTCCACCACCTGCCCAACCACAACCGTTACCTTCTGCTCCACCAAGGCAACCCTAAATGCCTACCTAGCCAAATATGAACCCTAACAACAAACAGGCTCAGCAAGTGTATAATGGGGAACCATCATGCCCAACTTATTCTGTGGAGATTCAAAAAATCAACTTGTGATCTGGGAAAGTTCTTCCAGATAGCCAACCTCCACTCAGGGAGGTTGAGGAAGATAAAGAGGAAAGAGAACCTAAAGAAAATCCACCCTTTCCTGAGAGACTATCCATGACAATCCAACCTACCCCAGAAGAGACTGAACTCCTGAGTGAATTGAAACATTTATGTGTGAAAATACCACTTCTCCAAGCCATAAAAGATGTGCTTATCTACAATAGGTTGATCAAAGAGAAGTGCTTTAGGCATCCAGGAAGGCACAATAGAGATGCCCCAACCATCAATATCATAGGACAATTGTCCGACTTGAAGTTGGGGTAGATAATCTGTCTAAAATATCTGGACCCTGGAAGCCCAGTAGTTGATGTCCACATCTGTAGAATTTTGTAGAATTTTTCCTACAAATCAGCTAGCTTTGATACCATGTAGAACTTTTTCTACAAATCAGCTAGCTCTGATACCATGTAGAAATTTCCCACCTGTAGATCAACCTAGTAATGCAATGTACTAAAGCAAAACACTTGATCTACTTCTACAAACAATTTAGCAGAAGCTTAATCAACCATGAGAAATATCAATAAGAACACATATAACTGATAAGAAGGAACCAATCACACATAACATAGAAGAATTTACCTGGGGAAAGCACCTGCCTAAAACCCCATCACTGTATTATCATACAAGTGGAAATATAGTCTAGATTACACAAAGCCTTAGCTCGAAAGCTATCAAGCTCTCAGTACAATCCCTCTGCTACTCATAGACAGTCAAAGGCTTCTCACAAACCTTCTCCTCTACCCTCCAAGTCTTCTATTTCCTTGGGGTCCATTGCTGCCACCTGTGTGAACTGGCCTCTTCACACACTCACTAACCTTTGATCTAACTGCACAAACCTAAAGGAGATAAATCTCATCATGGATGAGCTTCCTTTATGGGAAAAATATTCATCCAACTGATAGTAGACTGTCCTTTCTCTGATCTCAACTGGGTCTCTATATGAACTGCCATGCATCATTTATCCATGAGTGAATACACAGTTATCTGAAAATGATAGTTGTCACATGCATGCAAGCATCAACAAACTGTATCTCATTAATTTAACAACTTGTAAAATTAATCTAACTAAACTTGACTAAGTTAAACTAAGTCAATTGATCCTCTCAATATAGAACTCATCCTTAATTCCTCAATCAGTGGAGCAAATCAAGGACACATTCCCCAATTAGTGGAGAAATAATTGCATGTTCTCACAAAGAATTCAAATTTGCTTTTCCTTAACTAATTAACTCATGGAGAATAAATTAATTAATATTCCAAACTACTAGTAAGACCAAATTCGAATTTTATTTCCTATTTTAGACTAGGGACTGTCTAAAAATAGGAATCCAACTTGAACTGCTAAAAATAGAACTTATATTTTTAGCACTTCCATTTTTCATTCCCTGTTGCCCAATACAACACTAATATGCAAATTGTTATTTTTAGCAGTGCTATTTTAGCAATTTATTGTTGCCAATTTTCAACAAAATCAATGGCACAATGGTCCCACATACCTTGATTGATCTGGGAGTTGCCATTAATGTGATGACAAAGGACACAATGCTCAAACTTAATCTCCAAGACTCCTTGAGGAAGACCACAATGGTGCTGCAGCTAGCAGACCACTCCACCGTGACCCCTAAGGGGATTGTGGAAGATGTGATGGTCTCCATTGATTCTTGGGAGTACCCTGTGGATTTTTTAGTTCTCCAGCCAAAGGCAAAGCTCACTGGGTATCCTCTCATTCTGGGAAGACCCTGATTGGCTACAACTGATGCTTACATCAGCTGCCGAGCTGGGAACATGACCATCAAGAATGGGCACATGTCCAAGCAGTTAACCCTATATCCTCCTACCCAACCCTTGCTAGAACATGATTTACCTCTCTGGTTGGAGGAGGAGGATGAAGATGAAGTTTATTCTACACTGCTTTGTGCATTATAAATCGCAATGGGGGAAAAAAGCAAGATGAGGATGATATGATTGAAAATTTGATTCAGAATCTACCTACCAGTGTATCACCATTAGAAAACATAGTAAGAGAAACCCAAAAAATCCCTCAACTGATCTCTGTGTGGCCGATCCTACTTCTCCCCGTGTTAGAAATATAGAGTTCAGCCCAGAAAGAACATTGAAAATCAATCCATCCCTATCTACTTCCCAGGAGAAGGAGCTATGTAGCCTGTTGAGAAAACATCTAGATGCCTTCGCCTGGAGTTATAAGGATATGAAGGGAGTGCACCCTTCAATATGTACTCATCATATATACATCAAGGAAGATTGCAAACCAGTCAGGTAGGCTCAAAGGAGGATAAATCCAACACTTAAGAATATTGTTAAGGAAGAATTACAGAAATTGCTGGATGCAGGATTCATCTATCCCATTTCTGATAATGAAAGGGTTTCTCCTTTGGTGCTAGTGCCAAAGAAAAATGGTAAGTGGAGATTCTATGTTGACTATCAAGAATTGAACAAAGCCACTAAAAAGGACCATTTTCCTTTACCTTTCATAGATCAAGTGTTAGACGATCTGGCAGGGAAAAAGTTTTTCTCTTTCCTAGATGGGTTTAGCGGGCACAATCAAATTCAAATCAGCTTGGAATACCAAGATAAGACCACTTTCACTTGTCCTTGGGGTACCTTTGCATACTAGGTCCTTCCCTTTGGTTTGTGCAACAGTCCAACCACTTTCCAAAGAGCGGTATTGAGTATATTTTTTGAACTGGTTGATAATGCAGTAGAAATATACATGGACGATTTTACTCCTTATGGCTCTGACTATCAGGAAGCTTTATCTAACCTAGGAAAAGTTCTAGGTAAGTGTATTGAGATGAACTTTCCCCTCAGTTCGGAAAAATGTGAATTCTTGATGACTGAAGGGACTATGCTAGGTCATGTAATATCTCAATAAAGACTGCAGGTGGGCCCCAACAAAATTGCCATCATCCAAAGGGTCCCACCTCCTCAAAAGGTGAGAGATGTCAGAAGTTTCCTAGGCTTAGCCGGATATTACAGGAGATTCATTAAAGACTTCAGCAAGATAGCCTCTCCTTTGTTTGGCCTCCTAGGCAAAGATGTTGAGTTCCTATGGTCGGAAAACTGTCAAGAAGCCTTAGATACCTTGAAGAGCAAGTTAGTGACTGCCCCAATTCTCAAAGGCCCAAACTGGGCCCTGCCATTTCACATTCACACAGATGCTTCGAACAAAACGATAGGAGTAGCCTTAGGACAAGTTGATGAAAAGTTACCTTATGCCATATAATTTATAAGCAAGAACTTGTCAAAGGCAGAGTTAAACTATACAATGACCAAGAATGAACTCCTAGCTGTAGTGCATTCCTGAAACAAATTTAGACATTATATCATAGGCTATCAAACCTTTGTGCACACTGATCATGCTACAATTAGATATTTAATGAACAAACCAGATGTAAATGCTCGCATTATTAGATGGTTGCTTTTATTGTAGCAGTTTGATTTGACAATTATTGATAAGCTTGGTAAAGAGAATGTTGTTGCTGACTTTTTGTCTAGAGTGAATTTACCTGCAGATGAAGAAGGAATGGTGGATGACCAAATGCCAGATGAACACCTATTTGCTATATCAGTACTCTTTCCATGGTTCGCTGATATAGCAAACTACTTGGTTTCAGCACAGTTCCCGTCACACCTGTCCTCAAAATATAAGAGCAAGATAGTAAGTAAAAGCGCCCCTTTCACCTAGATTGGAGGCAATCTCTTCAAACTTGGCCCAGATCAGATCTTGAGAAGATGTGTCAGTGAGGAGGAAGTCTTTGACATCCTTCTGACCTATCATGACGGGCCTTGTGGAGGTCATTTTGCAACAAAAAGAACTGCTTTCAAGGTATTGCAAGCAGGCTACTAATGGCCCACTCCTCATCAGGATGTGAGGAGATACATGAGCCATTGTGATCGGTGTCAAAGGATGGGGAAACCCACTCCAAAGGATGAAATGCCCATGCAACCTCAAGTGACCTTTGAGCCATTTGAGAAGTGGGGCATGGACTTTGTGGGGCCTATCAACCCCCCTTGAAAGTAGAAGCAATGCTTCATTGTGTGCACCGACTACCTGACAAAGTGGGCGGAGACAAAAGCAATCAAAGTAGCAATAGAGGAAAAAGTAGTTGAGTATTTGAGGGAAAACATATTCTACAAGTTTGGGTATCTGAGAGAGTTGGTCACTAATCAAGGTAGCCAGTTCACTTCCAACCTGATTGAAGACCTACTCACACATCATAAGATCAAGCACAAGACTTCCACCCCTTACCATCCACAAGCCAATGGGCAAGTGGAGGTCACTAACATAGCATTGGAAGGGATCCTAACCAAGGTAGTGAGTAGTAGCAGAAAAGACTGGGCAGACAGATTAATTGAGGCCACTTGGGCCTACAACACAACATGGAAGACCACCACGGGGTTCACACCCTATGAACTGGTCTATGGGAAGAAGGCTTTGCTGTCAATAGAGTTTGAATTCAATACCCTAAGGATGGCAGCTCAGCTAGACCTAGACCTCAACCATACACAAAAGAAGAGATTACTTCAACTCAACGGATTGGATGAATACATATTGCAAGCCCTTCTCCATACAGAGGTAGTTCATCTTCAGAGAAAGATATCACACGACAGAAATATTATGGAGAAGAAATTCCAAGAGGGAGATTGGGCACTACTCTATGATTCAAGATACAAGGATTTCAAAGGCAAGCTGAGGAGAAGATGGCTGAGACCCTACACTGTGGAGAAATGCAATGGCAATGGTTCAGTTTTGATCAGAACCATTGATGAGGAAGCCATCCCCATGCTTGTCAATGGATATCGGTTGAAAGTCTACAAGAAATCCCTCTCCAAGCGAGAGTTTATTAAAGATCTGAATAAAACAGTGATGGTAGTGGAGCATGTCTTAGCTTCCACTTCACCCACTCACTGAAGAAAAGAAAAAAAAAAAAAAAAAAGGACCCAAGTGAAAACCTCCATGAGGCGCTTGAGTCCCATCATTGGGTTGAAAACATCTCTTGAGGCGGCTTAGTGATGTCAAAAAAAAGAGAGGAAAAAAGAATAAGATCCCTGGGGGAAAACCTCCCTTGGAGGCACCCAGGGCAGGAAATTAAGGTGAAAACCTCTCTGAGGCATCCTAATTATTTTCAAAAAATAAAAAATAAAAAATAAAAATGAATTTTTATTGCATTGCAGGTTTGCAGGAGGACTACAGGGAGCAGAAGAAGGTGCCAAGGGGACCCTAACATTCACACCAGCATCCATCTCATCTTCTCCACACCTTCCTCCATCATTTTTGGCATCTCTTTCACCCCACTGTACCTTTTTCTTCCAAAACTATGTTTTCTATAGGAGGTTCTGTGCTTTCTATAGGAGGCTCCTATAGAAATTACAAAGAGCCAAAAGTGTCTAAAGAAGGCAGTTGGAGGGACAAAAAAGCTTCATGAGGATCCTATAATCCCTCCTACCATCTTCAAACCTCCTTTCCATCATTTCCAAGCCTGCATCACACCTGAAGCATCATTATTTTTTTCTCTTCCTGTCGAAGAAAAAAACACACAAAAACAGTTTTTTGTTTTTGAAAAAAAAAAATAAATAAAAAGAGGAAAAGGCACCAATAACCTTATCTAAAGCTTACCTACCATCCCTCCATCATTCATGACACCTCTGGCATTATTCTCGAGCTCTAAGCAAGGAAATATCTGAAGTTTCCAGGGGAGAAGCAACTACAAGAGCTCCTGTAGGAGTTCCTGTAGCAGTTGATCCCATAGAAGTCCAGCACCAACAGCAAGAGAGTGCACACATGTAAGTTAAAAAGGCACATGAAGCTCAGCTCTAGCAAGAGAAGAACCTTCACAAGCACACAACCACACATCAGCAAGCAGAGACAGTGTGCATCAAGGGAAATGAAGGCATGCAGCAGAGAGAGCCAGAACACCTCACAACAAATACACTCGGATCACGGTAAGTAACTAAGTCACTCCTCTATTTACATTTGTGTCATTAGGAGTCATATGAAGGCAACGAGATGGTTAACTTGGACACCTTCATTTAGTTGACTCCACCTATTTGAGATGTCACCCACACGTGCACACAGTCAACTCAAGCACAAGATGCCAAGGACAGGTAGTGGTAGGAAGTGTAACTCCGATGCAATAATGAGGGATGATTATGAGTAGGGGCCATAATGACCAAGCAGGTGGGGACCAATGGTCTGAATATGGCTAATGTACACCTTGCTAGCTTAGCATTCATAACCAAAAATATCCATAAAGGGTAATGAGCACTCCTCCCCACGTATTCTCAGCACCTTTTCTTCATTTCCTTCTCATAACTCAACCACAACAATCCTCTTGTGCCCCCACAGCCTCGTAACCACCATCCTTCATCGATTTCCTCCCTATATTTTCTCTCGGTGTTTTTTACAGGAGCACCTATAGGAAATCTACAAGAAATCTACAGGAGGGACAACGGGCTTCTACAGGAGGGGCAGTGAGTCATTTTGAAGGGAGAAACCATGATTTTTGGCACGAATTTTAGTCTGAAGAGGTAGGGTTCATGCATGCCCCTTGTTGAATATCAATATATGAAAGAAGTGGTCTCAATTTGAGGGTGAAATAAGTCTTTAGGAGGGCAGAAAATACATAAAAATTTTCTGTTTATTGAAAAAACACAATCTCTGTTTTTTTATTTTTCTCAAGACTCTTTGTCTCCACCTCCATATTTGGGTTTTAAAAAAAAATCACAGGCAGTATGATAGGAGGGTTTATGAGAAAGGAGCCCACTAACTCCACTAGTCTCCATGAACATCCTCAAGTGGTGGACATATTCACAAGGGCAAACTAGATGAATTTCTTTGAGAAATTTAAAGGGTTTGATGATGAAATTGCCCAAGAATTTGCTCTCTCTGGTACCTCACACAAGAACACATGCCATTGTAACCATTAGAGGTCTCTCCATCAAAATAACCCCTGAATTCATCAGTAGGGTCATTACCCTTCCTCTTGGGCTACCTTGGAGTAAAGATGAGAAACCAATTGGCTAGGCTGCCAAGAAGAAATTTTTCCAAAATAATGAAACCCTTGTGGAAGATAAAAATGGAATTAGAAGGGGTAGTATACGATATCCCTGGGATGAGGTTAGCTACCAAGTCATCAAATACATTTCCTGTGAGGGAAGGCACAACATTGTCTATGGATATCATTTCAAAATCCTCCATGACTTAAGATATGGCATAGATACCCCAGCACCTCAAAAGCTCAATATCCCTTACTTCCTCCTTCAGTCCCTCATTGACTCCAACACCAAGGTACAAGAAGGAAATTCAGGGTAGTTGGCTCACCATGGCTTAATCAAAATCCTAATGGAGGAAGCCCTCCATACCTTTACACTCCCTATAGCATGGGAAGTTTTCCGAAATATGATAGTTGAGGATGACATAAAGGCATTAACCTATGATGTCAGTCCTACTGGCAGTGAGGATGAAGAACAACAAGGAGGAGAAGATGAAGCTAGTGGTGATAGAGGAGAGCAAGAAAGGAAGGAGGAAGGAAAAGAAACAGAGGAGGGAAAAGTTGGAGAGATAGAAGAGGGAGAAAAGGAGGTAGAGAAGGCAGAGCAAGGAGAAGAGTCCCCTGAGACTTTGGAAAGGGAAGCAACAGCTGCCCTCACTGCCCTCAGTACACCAGTCAAGCCAAAGTAGAAGAGGAAAAGAAAGACCTCCATGTATTTCAGGGTAAGGAAGAGCACAAGAATTAAAATAGGCAAACCTCAACCCTCTTCAAAAGTTCCCATTACTATTGAAGATTCACCATTTGGCAAGGTGAAAGAATCTCCTTCCAAGACACCTATAACCTATGAGAGGGGGACTCCCAGATCTTCTACATGGAAGGGAAAGGTAGTACTACAGGACCCAAAACCAGACCTACAGGAGGCTCAACCAATCCTACAAGAGACACTGTCCAAACTACAGGAGACCCAAAAGCTTGAGAAAAAGATAGGAGAAGAGCTAGAGGTGAAGGGGGAAGCACAAGAGCTACAAGAACCTGATCCCCAACCTAGTCTTGCCTCCTATTACAATCTACTTGAGGGAGGTAGGATAATCCCACAGAAATTTGCAATTCCACTATTTTTCGAATTGGAGAAAGAAAGAGTGAGAACACATAGGTGGATGCAGATAGCCAAATCCAAAGGATTTGAGGATGTTTGCCATATGGAAAACAAACTCAGGGAAATGGGCAAAGAATTGAATGCTCTCAGAGATGGAGAAGCCATTTTAAGAAGCCACCTTGAAAATGAGAATGAACTATTAAGGAGGCAGTTGTAAGAGAAAGAGACTTAGCTGGCATACATGGCCAGCTTATCCATGGAAGAATTACAATGTAGAACACTAGCCAAATCTTATGGTCTCTTCCTAAAGGATCAATGGCTTCAATTCCAAATAAAGAGTTTGGCACAAAGAGACACAATGCATTTCCAAGACTACAGGTAGTTTGTGAATTTGTGTGACCAAAGCACCTCAGAGGATAAGGAAAAGATAACAGAGTTCTACCTACAGAACATGGCTCTCATAGACATGAATGTGTGGGACCCCAATGCCAAGCTAGGGAATCTATAATTAATGGCCATGGCCTCATGGATGAACCATGAAGAATTGAGGGAAGAAAAAATGAAGAGATTGATAATAAAAGAGTAGAATGAACCATTGATTATAAGAGCTGAGCCATCATATTCTATGGCAGTCATCAGCACACACAACCTGCTTGCCAATGACCCTCAGATTGCCCCTAAATATCTAGCCAATCAGGCACAAGCCATTGCGCATTTTGAAGATATGCAAAGGCTACTTGGAGATGACTGTGTGCATGCATGCATGAGAAGATGGAACACCTTACCCCACAGATTGCAGATTAGAGAATAACATTCCCCAATGAGGTTGAGGGAGGCATTGAAAAGAGTGCCAATGTACAAGCACTCCATGAAAAGGCTGAAGGTCAACTGGATCGGCCTCAAGCTGAGTCCTCCACTCCTATTAGGCATGCTAGAAGGCAGAAGAGAAGAAGAAGAGAAGGAACAATGGAAGGACAAAGACAAAACAACAGGGTTTTATGACCAACATGAGCAGACCACATTAGAAGCCTGGGATGCTAGGGAGGCCACCGGGGCCATAAAATATGAGGAGATTGACTAAGTTGCTCAGAGGATGAGCAACACCTTTAGTGGGGGGTGATGACGAGCCTCATAAATGGGTAATTATATGGGCTCATTTTACCTCCTAACCTAGTCAAATCAACCATTCTCTTAGCTTACTGTATGATTTTTTAATCATATTTATGCTTATAGAGTGAGTTGAGTTAGTTATGATGCCATGTGGTTTGACATGTATCTAATGTAAACTATTGATGGATTTTGAGGCCAAAGTCAAGGATCCAGTGGTCAAATGGAAACAATAACTCGAAGAAGATAGAGGAGAGGACTTATAGGAGGAATCCCCCTGATTACTCTTCACTTCGAATTCCCCTTCATTCAGCTTAGGGTACAAGCAGTCGAATCATGCACTAGAAGGCAGCCGAGCAAGTGAAGGATGACTAATAGTTATCTCGAGTTTTGGGAGCCAAGCCTCCCTAATTTTAAGGAAGCTATTGGTAGCTTCAGATGGATAAGTATAGAGGCCTAGGGCCTCACTAGGGTCGGATTTTTTTTTTCTTATGTAAACTCTGCTCAAATTTTGAGCTTACTATTTTGTGACAGTGTTATGTAATCTTTCTATTTTTTTTATAATGAAGATGGAATCCTTTTTGAGCTAGCACTGAGTTACCTCAGAGGGCTGAAGCTCTTGGGTTAGGGCTCAATCCAAGCAGCCAAGCTTCTCTTTACTTGTATTTGTATGCTTTACTTCAGTTTGTAGATTAATTTGTTGTTAGATGTATTTCTTTTATGGTTAAGAATTGGTTGCTTTGGATGATTTAGTAGTTTGCTTGCATTTGTGCTTTCTGTAGTAGGTTAAGCAGCGATTAGAAAAGATTCAAAAGGCTAGCAATAGTGCCTTGGCTTTTCTTCCTCCCTCAGGGACCATGATTTGACACAAAGACACTCTTACTGCCCCAAAAACACAGATTTTCCTCATTCATAGGACTTCTAGTGTTTGCAGCTCTTTAGTACGTTAATAGTCCAGTTTTTCTTTGCTCCAAATCTCCTTTATCATGTTCACTTCCTGATTGGAAATAGTCCTCTTTCATGCTTTCCTTTCCTACAACATTTCTCAAAATTTCCTTTCATAGATCATAGTTTAGATCATTTTAATGCAAAACTCTGTTTTTCTAGATGCACTCATTTCATTGCTTGCTTGATCTTCTTAGTTGAATGTTAGTTTCTATGCAATAGATCTCTTCCAGCATTATCCCAACCTACCAGCAATCACATCCTCCATCTGATCCATGCCCTATAGGTCTCCCAAACCTCACCTCAATTCTACCCTAGATTCCTTCATTTTTCAAAGAACTTCTTCCTCTCTCCTTGAGCAAATCCAATCATCTTTCTCTCTCCTGGTGATTCATGGTAGACCTTAGGCACCCTAACACCTCATTCCAACCTTCATCCACCTTTTTCACCCACTCTCACACCCTCAAAAGAACTGAAATTGCTCGTGACCTCCTCCTGTAGGCTTCCTGTAGTTTCCCTGTTTTCCTCCCGTAGATTTCCTGTGTCCTCCTGTAGTTTTTCCTATAGGATTTATTTTGAAGGCCGAGTGTTGGAAAAGCCTCTAGAAGGCCACCTAAGACCTCCTAGGACTCATCCACACCATCCTACATCCTCCCAAGCTCCAAGACCACCCTCCAACACCACCTGTTCGCTGCCACACTCATACATAATAAATTAGATGCATGTGAAATTCACATAAAAACACATAAAAATCCAAAAACATGTTTTTTGCTTATTTACTCCTAGAAATAGCATGGTTAGATATTGTTTACTTCCTTGAGTAGGTAATGGCATTTCTTTCATGGTTTTTGTGGTGTTTTTGGAAAAATTAGAATTAGGTTGTTAAGTAGGCTTTACTAGGTTTTGCTTTACATTCCAGTCATCCTCCTTTCTGCAATTAGAATAGCTTATGTAGAGTAATCTTTCTTTCCTTTCATCACACATAGAGCTTCTTCTAAAATCTATAGAAGTTGGATTGAGCTCCTACAATCTCTCGTCAGCTGACCAAGTGACAACTTGCAGTGAGAACTAGCACTTGTGCATGCAACACTGACGCTTCCAAGTTTGTTACGAACTACCGGGTCGATAAAATTAAAGTTGGCAGCCCAGGAGTTGCAGCATTCTTGCTGCAATACTGGTGCTCACCATCCTTCATGATGAAGAAGGATGAAGTTGAAGTTTTCTCAAAATTTGTTGAATTCAAAGCATTGGTTGAAAAGGAGATTGGTCAAAAATTGAAAGCCCTGAGAAGTGATAATGGAGGAGAATTTTTTTCTAACACCTTCAAGGAATTTTGTGCTAAAAGGGTATTAGAATAGAACTCATAACACCCCATAACCCACAGCAAAACGAGGTGGTTGAGAGGAAGAAAAAAAACATAGTGGGAGCAGAAAGAGCCATGTTTCATGTTCAAGGGTTGCCATTGAATCTATGGGAAAAATCATTTAACACCACAATTTATTTTCAAAATTGTAGTCCTCATAGAATACTTGGCATGATCATACATGAAGAATATTTCTCTAGGAGGAAGTCGAATGTATCTCATTTCAGAATTTTTTGGAGCTATTGTGTATTGTCATGTATCCAAGGATAATAGGAAGAAACTTGAGCCTACAACAAGATGGGAGTTTTGTAGGATACACGAGACACCACATAACTATAAGTTTTATTTTCCCTCACTCAAGGTGACAGTAATGAGGAGAGATTTCAAATTTAATGAGGAGAAGGCTATGAAATGTTCTTTAGAGCAAGAGTTGAGTATCCTACCAAAGGATGAGATTTTAGTTCCTAATGAGGAACCTCAGACAGAGCTTCAGGATGTTTTGGAGCAACCACATGCAGAGGAGAAGATAGGAGGTCGAGTGAATGCACCCACTCAACCAAAATCTTCCAGAGAGGGGAGGAAGAGAACTAGAGAAGATGGAAAACTGGTATAGGATATACAAGATCATGTGGGAGCTCCTACATCTCAATGAAAGAAGAGGAGGTCACCAGACAGGTATGCTAGGTATATGGCTCTCATGACAGAACTCATTGAGACAAAGCCTTCTTCAGTTGAGGAAGCAGTTTCTCAACCAGTGTGGGTTGATGCCATGGTGGAGGAGTATGGCTCCATCATGAAAAACAATGTATGGGAGGTGGTGTTGAAGCCAAAGAACAAGTCAGTGGTTGGTTCCAGGTGGATCTACAAAGTGAAACATTCAACTGATTGTTGGGTTGTGTTATATTCTTTCCACGACTAACCTACGTAGTGAACTGGGAGGTTATAGGGGGGGCGGAGCCCCCCCCTTCGTTGCGCCGATTGCGTAGCGGGGGGCGGGTAGCCCCCCTCTACGGGGTTCGGGGCAGCACCCCGAGAATTTTTTTTTGGACCCTATATTAGGTTGGGCGAACCTACCTATGGTGTTTCAGTCCATGGTTTTGGACGCGATGGTTTTCGGTCCATGGTATTGGATGCTTCGACATGTATAAATATGTATTGTAACATTGAAAGGAATATAATGAAA